>PVKB01000616.1:574173-653726 GCA_004027205.1 Ctenodactylus gundi
AAAAAAAAAAAAAAAAAAAAAAAAAAACTTCGTGAATCTTTAATCACAACTTTTTGTACACATGATTTAAAAGCAAATGGAAGAAACTAGAGAACATCATGCTTAGTGAAGTAAGTCAGAAGCAGAAGGTGAAACATCGAATGGTCTCTCTGATATGAGAGATCCAGATCACAACACCTATGGAACTTAAAAGGAAAGACAAAGTGAAAGAGGGGAGTAGGGTGGGGGAGGAGGAAGGGAGGGGTGTCTATGGGGAGGGTCAAAAGGAGAGTGGGAAAGCCCTTGTCACCTTGACAAGATACGTATGTGCACAAAATGCTCAACTCCATTGGAAACCTTGAATTTGCATGTATACGTATCAATAAAATGTGGGGGGAAAAAAAGAAAAAGGTAATCAGACCTTCCTGCCAATCCACGTGACTGTGAAACTTAATCACAGGCAGTTACAATCAAAACAAAGGGAAGCGATTTCTTTTCTACATAAATGAACATTCCAGAAAGAAAATTCTGAAGACTTCAAAGGCCCCCAAAAAGATTGCTTGGCGAGCATGTGGTGTGTTTCAACAACACTACCCTCGTTTGGTAGCTCTGAACCTGCCATGTTTGTAATCACATATCTGTAAGTGTGCCAGAACAAATAACTGAAGTTTCATTTTGCCTTGTGCACATAGGAATATGGAACACCTGTGGTGTGTGTCATTGTCATGACCCCAAAACCATGAGTAAGGAAAACTCCTACTCATCATGTGCAGGGACAACACCACTGGGATGATAGGACAGAAAACCATCTACCTGCCTCACCACACTGCGACAGAGAATCTGCATGGATAAATGCGTGGAACTATTAAGGTTTTGATGATTTTGTACACCATACTGATTTTAGCTTTTTTCATTTGCATTTTAATTTAAAAAGTCCATGTTGGCTTCATTTTTATAATACCATGTACTTAATGTTTTCAAAACTTTAACTTCTTATCCTGGGGATCTCTTTAATATTTAATATTATATCTTGTTCAGTTAGTGGAAAAGACCTCCCTTACTTATTACATTGCTTGGTTGATTTTTTTTGACACTGTGCAATTATCCATCTGGAAATCTCAGCACTAATACACAAAAAGTTCTTATTTCAATTATAAAAACAAATGTAACCCATGATTGCTAAGAAAACGATTTTGCAAATCAGCCACTGTTTATTTCAGAATATAAGAAATCACCACAGGCTAGATTAAAAGCTTATAGGTAAGGATTTTTTGTGTGATTTAAAACAGTAAAAGCAATCAAACCTTCTGCCAACCTAGGTGATTGGGAAATTTTAATTACCAACAGCTACCCTTCACAAAACGGCGCAGCAATGGCTTTTATACATAATCAAACATTCCAGAAGAAAATTTCTGAAGAGGTCTCAGAAATTGCATTTTTAAAATAATCTTAGCCTATTTCATTGTCATGTCTCAGTTGGTGTCATGGAATGAATGACACATTTGGCGATGCAGCTAAACAACAGCAAGTGAGAGGTGGTTCTCAGGAAAGTCAGACGGCTCGAAGCGCAACACCAAGGACATGAGCAGGGCATCGCTCTTGCTGTAAACCAACCCAAACGCGCTCTCCCACAGCTCAGAGAGGTCCAGGCTGACCCATGTTCATTTCCTCCCTCCATATTCTGGATGCCAAAGAATCGTTTCTTCCTTTCCCAGTGCTGCATTTCCCACATAATGTCCTAGGACTCTTGGAACCATCCCATCAGACCCACTACTAGCTGAGCAGAGAGAAAAACTCCTATATCAGAAGCAGCAAGAAGTGGTCCAGCGGTTCTGTGCACCCTGCTGCTTAAGAGCCTCCAAACACAGCTATCCAGCGAAGACTGCCCTCCAGGAGAGAGGAACCACAGAGGCCTAAAGGAAGTAGAACGAGGGCATGAACCTGTCCATCCCCAGTCTTTGCCTAAGCTCTTCCCTCTTCCTGAAATGCCTTTCCTTCCATCTGCTCTGCATTCCAGAAAAATCCCTCCTTATCCTTCAAGGCCGACCCATACACTACCCCCGCTGGCCGCTGCTGCTCAAACAGCCGCTGCCTGCCCTGCTGTTCCTCTGCAATACTCATCTGATCGAACTGGAACACAGGTTGATCTTTGCTGCAATAGTCAAGGGAGGGAGCTTGACTTGTCTTTCAAATCGTAATTATGCCTGAAACCTGGGAAGCACTCATCAAATGCTTACGTAGTGGTGCCTAAAACTCAAGATCTAATTTAGCCTGTGACGGGAAAAAGAGGAATCTATGTGTACTGACCTTCCCTCTGCACCTGAAGTCTAAACCAGTGACTTCTTTTTCATTCCTCAAAGGCCTCAAAGGAAAGTTGTTTGTTTTGCACCCAGCTTGTATTGAGTGCCAGCCCTGTGCTAAATACAATACAGTCCTTATGTCTCTTAGCACCCCTAGGAAGTAGTCCTATCATAAGTATTATCTTCATTTATAGGTGAGGAAATTGAGGCTTAAATAAGCTAAGTAACTCACCTAAGATATAGTGGTACCAGAATTCAAAAATAATAACCCCATAACTTCAGAGCTAGAAGGGATGTTAGAATTCTCTTCTTAAATTAACTTCCTTGAATCCTGAGGCTTGCACTTATGGCCTGGTACACAGTAGGCCCTTGAAAATGGTAACTAATAGATTGGCGAAGTGCTCTAATTTCTCCTACCAAGGCGTTGGCTGAAAGAACACAGCTGCCACCGCGTACAGGCTCCATTCTTTCCTGCCCCACACCTCTCACAGGTGTGAATTGCTTGTGTAGTCTGAATTATTCATGATTCACACAATGGGAAGTGTTTTAAAAAGAACTATAATCATGTATTTTTCAAGACAAAGTGTCAAATGAATAGGTGAATTAAGAAATAGAAGCTCATGGGGTAGGTTCTTTCCCACCAAATGATAATACCCATGTGTACTGTCTGAATTTCAGCCTTCAGGAAATTTTCTAGTTTCTGTTTTGAAGAAAAGTCATGGCTATCCTACCTGCAAAGCAATCGCCATCATCGAAGGTGCAGATCGTGTGCTCCAAGCCACCACCCTCTTGCCACACTTGGGTCAGGATTTTCAAACAGGTTTGGTAAGCTGCATCCAGATCCCAAAACTCAGATACCACCCCATCTGTGATGTAGGCCACAAGCAAATCACGGGACCACCCTGTCTGCTTGTCCTCTCTCCATTTTTCTTTCCCCTTACCACCTCTCCCCTTACCACCTCTCCCCACCAGCTTACTTTCTGAGAGCATTACCATATGCGAAGAAAAAAACCAACACTGCTGGATTTTAAATTCAACGTTAGTGAACCAAAATGAACTGAAAAACAGCAGCCGTGATTTTGAGGGTACTAAAAATAAGCATTTGCTGAGTTCTCAGAATTAAAACCACAGGCAGTCAACTTGTTGCTGCTTTTAATACGATAGGACTGCTCTGCCCCACTGGCTACTGCTACCAGCAACCTGAACTACATCACACACCTAACAACACGGTCTTTTATTAGTTGGCAGTGATGGAGAACAGAAGTGTCACTTTCCTGGAACAGAGCTTGCCAACAGAGGCAGCAGATGGCTTTCAAGCTCTCACCTTGTGACCTCACGACTGTGCTTCCGTCAGTTCACCTGCCTTTACGATCCCACTGGTTACACACCTACAGATGTGGCTCTCTCTACACCTGTTTGCTGTCCAGTGCTTCTGGAAAGGTATTTATTCCTTTAAATTTAATTTTGAAATAATAATAAACATAATAGGTCAGAACGTAATATTAATATACTGACTGCACTGGGATGTCCAGAGCGCCCTGACAACTGAACACTCTGTACCACACTAAGTATCTTACCCACTATCCCTTCAGGATTCGTTATTAAAGTTTTCAGTGACCAGAGAGTTAGAGGAATTCTCCTAATGTATCATTTTGATTAGAAACCTGTCATCCTCGGAACCAGTGGGGCTGCTTCTATTGATTCCTCCTCCTTCAGGTTCATCAGCAATTTTTTCTCTCCAATTAGACCCGCTGATCAACCACAGAAAAGATGGGGTGGGGGGAGCCCTCCCTTTGCTTAGCTACACTTAAAAGGAAAACAAATTGTATGTCTTGAAAGTAAAATTACATAGAGTATTATAAGGAAATGTCTAAGGAGCCACATCGGAAAAAATCTCTCGCACACATACACACCCACCCACAAACACACGCACGGTGCCAAGCGCCGCAGGCTGGGCTGACCTGCCTTCCCCTAAGGCACCTCCATCAGGGCCAGAAGGGCTCAGGGTCTTTCTTTATTCCTGCCATCCCAAACCCAAGCCCCAAGCGGGTGCCTCCACAGAGCTAATTTCTGAAACAAACAAAGAAAACCAAGTGTCGGAGGAGCGGGGGTCTCCTTCCCCCCCCGCTCTGGATTTGGGTATTAAAGGTGGCCGGGGCGGCGCCGCAAACAGGTAGCGGCGCCCCACTTCGTCCTCACCTCCCGGCCGGCCAGCCTCCGCGCCCGCGGCGGCAAAGTGCTGGCTGCCCGCTCCCGTCGCCGCCCGCCCGCTGCGCCCGCGCCCCGTCCCCGAGTCCGCGCGCGCGGGGCCACCGCCGTCCCGCCCAGGTGCCTGGGCGCCCAGGTGCGGGCACGCCACGCAGGCGTCCCGGGGGCGCTGGCCCCGCTCGGAGCGCGGCGGCGGCCACAGGTAGGCGGTCTCCACCCCAGGTCCCCGGCACGCGGAACTCACCGGAGGACACCGAGGAGCCGGACAGGCTGGAGTTGCTGGACGCTGCCATCTCCGCGCTGCCTCGCGTCGCTGCTGGCTCAGCCCCGGAGCGGGCGCGCCCGCCGCTGCCCCGGCCCGGCCGCTCGCAGCCCCCGCGGCCCCCGGCCCATGGCAAAGTCCTGGGGACGCGCGGCCGGCCTCAGCCTCGGACTCTGCGCGCACTTCCTGCTCCGCCAGAGGACGCGCTGCGCCGCCGCTATTTATGCGCCGTTTCCGTCCCGCTCCGCGCCGGGCGCCGCGGGTAGGTGGCCCCGAAGCCGGCCGGGTGGCCCGCGGGAGCGACGGCGGCGCGCGCCGAGCCCCGCAGCTGGCCGCGCGCCCGCGGCGCGGCTGGGACCTGGCGCCCGGCGACCCCGCGCGCCCCCGCCGGGCTCCCGCCCGCGCCTGCACTTCGGGCCGCGGGCACCGGCGGCGGGAGACGGACAGACCGAGCGACCTCCCCTTCCCCCTCCGCCCGGCTCCGCTCGCGCGCACACAAAGGAACGGCGACGCAGCCGGGCCGCCCGGCCGCGGGGCTGGACGGCTCCGGCGCTGGGCGGGGGAGGCCGCGAGCGGGAGCCCAGGTGTCGGGGCACCGCCGGAGGCGCGGGCAGAGCCGGGCCGCCTGGCGCGCGCGGCGCAGGTCCTAGGGTTTGGGGGCACGGGTGGGGGGCCTTGCCGCGCCCCGCTGTGCCCTGGGACAGCAAGAGAGTCAAGGCAGAATCGTTCGGGGACCTGGTGTTAGGGAGAGAGGCGCCCAGTGCCGGAGAGGCAGTGGAGCGCCCCTTCCATTCCCTCCGAATTGTCCTTTGTTGCTCCGGAGCTGACGGCCCCTGCCCTTGAGAAGGTGCATTTCCTAAAAGCCCCGGCAAGCCAGTTCAACTACACTTGGATGCCCTAGCCACGGAGAGTGCCCGCCGGGTCCACTGAGCTTCTGAGGCTGGCCTTCAAAGAAATAGAGACGCGCCAAACGTGTCATCAGGCCCACACAAAGCCGGGTGTCAGAGAGAAAGAGGTTTTCTGTGCCTAGCAGAGGATCCTCACAAAGGACTTGGGACTTGGCGGCAGGTCCCACGGTGCCCTTTCAGGGTAAAGGACTGCTCAGGTGTGTGAGAGGAAGCTGAAGCGTGGGTCTTCCTCCTGTATTTAAACCTAAATTAATTTCACCGGGAAGGAAATATCATGCAGATTTTTTAAAAAGTCTATTTCACGCTCCCAGCAGGGTAATCGGTTCTTTCAATCCTGAAGCAACAGAAAACTGTGAGATTTAAACAGAAATTGTTAGATCAAAGGAAAAAGCAAACATTAAAGGAATGAAAGTACTCTCATTATATAGCAAAATGGAAAATGTGCACATTGGGGGTAGTTCGGGTTTATAAAAACATGGTTAAAAGGACATACTCCATTTCAAAATGATCAGGAGTGACACAGGAACAGTAGCAAGCCAGGCCCTGGGGGGTCCAGGTCCGCCAGGCACCTGACGTACAGAGAATAATAAGTGTTAAATAATCACAATAGGCGCTCCTGTCGCATGTTCTAGTTGATTTAAAGTATTTTTTGTAAATTCCCTCCACGTTGCTATCCCAGTGTGGCTTCCCAAATAAGACCCAGTTTTAATAATATGGCTTACTTAACTGGGCATAGTAGCATATGCCTGTAATTCCAGCGCTCAGGAGGCTGAGGCAGGAGGATTGCAGTGAGTTTGAGGCCAGTCTGGGCTACATAGTTTAGTTTAGGAGCAACTTGGACTACAGAGTAAGACGCTGCCTCAATATATATATCTTACTGAGGAGTTAAAGTCTTGTGGGCCTCTGCCTCTGGGCACGTGCCTTCTTTGCCCGAATGTTGAGATAGCACTGCGTGGGACAAGGAGTCCCCAGCCCACTTTCCTCCTGTTGCTGCCATGCACCCTCGTGTGGAACCTTCAGACACATACCTCCATCAAGCCCTTAATATCTATCAGAATGGAACTTGCAGTTTTCCCAGAATTATTTTCAATCAAAGAAGACAGCATAGGCTCGTTTGCCTCTTAATCTGTGAATCCCTGCAGCTCTTCAGATGGGGGCCCAGGTACGTCACCTGTAGGATTGTCACCATCTGGGCTTTGAAGATCACAACATCTGGGTTCAAACTCCGGTTCTTCCACTTAGTAACAATGAGATCTCGAGAAAATTAGAGTTCCTGAGCCTCAGCTTCGCCACCTGGGGTAGAAGGAATGGTAATGTGGAGTACTGTGTATTAACCAAGATGATGTATGTATGCATCTGGCATAAAATTTGTGTCCAGAAGTGATTATGCATTATACACTTGAAAGAAAGGGGCTGGAGGAATGGCACAGTAGGTAAAGCGTTTGCATAGCAAACATAGGGCCCTAAATTCAATTTCCCGGCGCTACACAAAGCTGGGCATGGTGGTGCATGCCTGTAATCCCAGCACTCTGGAGGTTGAGACAGGAGTATTGCCATGAATTCAAGGCCAGCCTAGGCTATAGAGCTAGACCCTGTCTCAAAACAAAACAAAACAAAACAAATAGAACCTATTGCTTGAAAAGTTTTTGCCTCCTCCATTCCACTGGAGATAATGAATCAGAAAGAACTTACTCTCCTGAAAATATGTCTCATCTTTGCCCCAAAGTTTATATTTTTGTGCCAAATAAGGTGATAAACAATGGGCTTTATTCTCCATATCTGGATTCCACAGAAGAGTGTTATATTTGATATGTGCAGTTTGGGTGATAATATTCACCTTCATAGAATTTAGTGAGAAGAGAAAGCAAAGCATGGTGCTGTGAAATAGAATATTTTCATTATTCCAGATTGATAGATAAAGGGACAGAGGGCCATTTGCTAGGAAAGCACACTCCCTAGGCCACCAATGCTATACAAAATACAAAAAAAAAAAAAAAGATGGAGACTTCTACGGCAAGGCCCAGCTGTTGGCAGGAGATGGACGATAGGGCAAAGCTCTTTGTTTCGAAGAACAACCATCAAGTTTCAGGTTCAGAACTGAAATCTGAAAGTAGGTGGATCATTTGGATTGTTAAAGCGTGCCGATGGAGACAGCTCAGCAGGCATGGCTGTTCACCGTCATGGGTCTTCAGGTCTTGGGTCTTCAGTTCAGAGGCCTTGCTGCTTCTTACAAGATGTTTCATATTAATAAATTAGCAGACAAGGGCTGAAGTGGAGTGCCAACCCCTTCGCATCTGTAGCCTCAGGAGCCAACTGGGACCTTCCAAAGCATTTTTTCAAATAAAACAAGGAGAAAGCCAGTTCATGTATTGCATTCCTTCCTGGTTGGCATTGGGTAGTTCCTGCTTGTGAGTGGAGAGGGGCTAGTGGTGCTACCCAGATCTTAGATCTGTGTGAAAACTGATCTAATCTGATAGAAGCCATGGTAGCCCTCCTACTCTTTCTGCAAATATTATTCGACATATGGATAAAAGGATTATTGTGAATAGTTTGGTCTCTATAGGACTAAAATTATGGTTTCGTTTTGGCTTAGGTCTTTCCTGGCATTTGAATAAATTTCTTTGGGGCCTATTCCTGCCCCTCTTCACAGGTACTGTGCCCTTGATCTTGGAAGAGCCTCCCTCTTGCCCATCCATGTATGGTGAAAGTTCACCTAAAGGGCGCCCTCTCTGGGCATCCCCTCTGCTTTCCAAGGCAGAAGCCAGCTCCTTGGGTTGAGTTCCCCTAGTCTTCTGTATCCGTCATCGACAGATCTTTAACTTTGTTTTTATTTTGTTTGTTTGTTTTTGAGACAGGGTCTGTAGCCCAGGCTGGTCCTGAACTCACTGATGTGGCCCAGGCTGGCCTTAGACTCAGGACAATCCACCTGCCTCAGCCTCCCAAGTGCTGGGATTACAGGTATGTGCTATTACACCCAGCTTTATGTGATGCTGGGGAGTCGAACTCAGGGCCTTGCACTTGCAAGCTCATTAACCACTGTGCCGTTTCTCTAGCCCCAACCTTGTTTGTAAAGCTCTTTGTGGTACATAGTATCTCTCTTCCTCCATTAAAATCTTCTTGAGGACAGGATTCTTGTACAGCTCTTAGATTTGCCGTTATTGTTGGCACTAGTTAGGTACTGGGTAGATTTCTGTCAAATTGTGTTGAATAAATGAACAAACTAAGGCGCCACTGAGTCCCTCGGCGATTCTCATGTGCACCCATTACTCATCACCTCGGTCAGGTCACCACAGTCACTGAGCAAGGGCACAATGAGTCACACATCTCCAGCCCACGGGTAGGTTGGTGAACCCACGAGGGCACCATCTTTGCCATGAACAAGGAAAACAAGTGGTGGAACAAGGGAATTCAATTTTGATAGAGCCAGTGTGGGCCGTGGCCCCCATCATAGGCTATGATTGTTACAATTCAAATAGAAATGTATTGTTTACAGAGCAGCTCTTAGTCTACTGTATTTGTTGATTTTGTTTCTTTGAAGTTTAAAAAGCGACAGGGACCCACTGCAGGGGTCTGTCATGGCTGGAGCTGCACTGCCTCCTCTCTGGACTCTGGGGTGCTTCTCAGTGAAGGTCATTTCCTTTCCTTGTGCTACACTAGGATGAAATATTCCTCACTTTCAAGATTAATCCAGCGGCTAGCATTCACAGGAGAACTGTGGAGACTATTCGTCAAATACTTTTAAATATTTTATGGCAAATACTGTAGCCTGAAAAGTGGTCCTTTTGCCATCAATTTCTTAACATCAATACACGGTGTCTTGTGTGAACTCCTGCCTTTGTAGTTCAAGCTCTCTCTGGAATACGGAGAAAGCGCTGACCCTTCGGGTAACTCAGGTCAAGGAGAGGCACCAAGCTCAGTGTCCCGGGGATGCTCGGGCAGCCGCGCGCAGGGAGTTGGGGACCCTGCCCCCACCGCAGGTAGCAGCCCTGCCAGCGAACAAAGAGGCGCCCACACCTGGGGTGCAGACAAAGAGAGGCGTCCTGAGCTACCCAGTTCCCCATCTGCAGCGCCTGCTGCGGGGGACCCCTAGTGGCCGCACTCGGGGTGCGCGCAGGTATGCCTGCATCCTGTCGCTGAGCTGCACAGGGGTTGGGGCTAAGGCCTCCACCTTCCCCTTAGCTTGGGAGGGTCAGATACACACATGTGCTCTTTCCTCGGCAACGATTTCCCCAATGTGAAACAGAAAAAAGAGGCATGAGGGATTTTCGTTCTTAAGGAAAAAAAAAAAAAAGCCTACAGTTGAGAGAGTCCCTGGGTATACTGGCTTTTGCATGTTGAACCTTCAGGCTTTGTTTTCTGACATTTAAGAAGACAGAACTCTTTTCTGCCCTCAAGGTCCTAAGAAAAACCTTGGGTAAACTAAAGGGAAGAGAGCTCCCAGCCTGCCCTGGACAAAAGTGTGGCATGAGTTTGTCTTTGGAGATTCCAGGTGGCTCTGTCCTTAGCCTCTCTTCTGTCAACACTGGCTTGCATAAAGGTAGCCAGTGGGGCCCCCTCTCTGCCAAGTGTCCTCTTATTCCCACACTGGTTAATTCACTCACTGATATTTATGAGCCATTTACGGGAAGTCAGGGGGCCTAGGACATCTACATCTTTGCCCTACAGACCCTGCAGCATGATGCTTTTGCTCCTCTCTGACCTTCATAGGTCAACCGTCAACCGCGGCAGGGTTTTGGACTACAGAAATGGGTTCTAATAGCCATTGCCACGTGCTGGTGATGACTTTCTTTTCAGTGGCTATTTATTTATTAACAACAAAATTTCCAAAGCCAGGTGTCAAAGGCTGTTTTTAGGTAACTGGCCTTTTTTCATCCACTGTTTCAGCTTGTCAGCTAGGAGAGCCATACACAGCACACAGGTATGTGCTGAGGAATGACAGTCAGTCAGTGGCAGCCACACATGTTACTGCTGTGGTCCTTGAGATGAAAATGGAGCTTTGAAAATTTCCCCTTACCTAGCGACATCACACCCATCACCAGGCTATCGTAATGCACGTGACCTATGTGTCTGTGATGGGACTGGTAGGAACAACTTCCTAGTCAGAAGCATAGCACATGCAATTATGTGTTCCACACACTTTGATAATTACCATCAAAGACTATGTTACTGATTGATATGTTATATACTATTTATAATAGTTGCAGAGTATACTCTTACTAAAAAAATGTGGACTTTATTGTAAAACACTATAGCATGCTACGTGGGTCTCAAGTAGCTCATGGTTACCCTGCCCCTTTGGTTGCGTATAGGGGCCAATTCAAAGGACTGACTCACACAGTCTAGTTTGTGCCCACAACAGAATCATCTACCGACACGGACATCAGAATGTGCCCTGTCGCCAAGTACGGGACTGCGCTGTGAGTGTTGTTGGCCCTCACCCCCAGGAAACGTGAAGAAATGTTTTTATTTCTTTCTCTACAGCAGCTACAGATTAATCAACAAAATGGGAACTGTTTTTGGAGGGAAAGTGAAGTGGGCCCTGAGGAAAAAAATCAGGCATTGTATCTGGACCAAACTCCAGTTTCATAAAGTATTTTAGGCTATTATGAATATCCCATATTGTAAAACAAAGCATTAGGAAGTTTTGTTTGTGTTCATGGAATCAGACGGACCTGGCTTCAGTTGTAGTTGGTCATTTATGAGCTGTGTGACCTTGAGCAGTTAGTTAAACTTCAGTTCAGTCGTTAACATGGGATTAAGAATCCCTACATGGAGAGTCTGTAGGGACCTCATGAAATACTAGATATTAATAGTGCCTAAGAAGTAGAACCCAGATAGAAATAAGAGACACACAGTGTCTAGCGTGGGAGTCCCATTGTCGTCAGGACACAGTACAGTGGTGTTGTGCCTGCTTTTCTAGAGCTCTTGGGAAGGATCATGGTCTGATCTCTACCTCTCCCTACCTACCACCATCAACTACATCACCTGTATGAGCACGTTAAGCCATGCGAGCCCGGCCTGAGCTTTGGAGATGAACCTCAATTGACATCCTGATCAGCTACATTCTATCTGGTGGCCTCAGACAATGGACTTACCCTTTCTGCTTCTCAGTTCCTAATCTTATAAAATGGAGTATGCCTGCCAAACATGCTGTGAGAATCCAGATGTCACTGGGAAAGAGTATACCAGAATCTCCAGGGAAGGATATAGGTAATAAAGTACCCATCTAAGCTGGGCATGGTGGTGCATCCTGTAACTCCAGCACACATGAGGCTGAGGCAGGAAGATTGTTGTGAGTTCACGGCCAGGCTGGGATACATAGTGAGTTTAGGACCAGTCTTGAATAAAGAGCAAGATTTTGTTTTACAAAAAAAAGAGTACAGGCTCATATTCTCTCTCTCTCCTTCTTCTCCCTCTCCCTCTCCTTCTTCTCCTCTCTCTCTCTCTCTCTCTCTCTCTCTCTCTCTCTCTCTCTGTCTCTCTCTCTCCCTCTCTTTTCTTCTCTGTTCTGATTTAAATTTAAGATGTGCCCCTAGAATCTCACTTGTTTGGAGGGTAAGTGGGTCTTGGAGGCACTGTGCTCATCAGTGGATAATTCCATTGCTGATTTCATATGCTATTAGCAAGTGGGGCATGCTTGGAAGGACAGGTCTCAGGGGTATTGGCCTGGAAGGATGTATTTTGGTGCCAGCTCCCCCTTCCCCTCTCTCTGCTTCCTGGCTCTCCTGCCTTGAAAAGCTTTCCTTCATTCCAAGCCCTCTGTCATTGTGATTAGACTGAGAGAGACCTCTCAAACAGTGAGCTAAGATAAACCTCTTCTCCTTTAAATCATGGATATCTGAGATTGCCTCCCAGCAATGAAAAGTGACTAAGACTCCTTCAATCTCTGTCTCTGTCTCTCTGTCTCTCAATCTCTCTCTGTCTCTGTATCTTTCTTTTTAAGGTAGATGGTAAATTAAGAAGAACCTTTGTAGAATTTCAAAATGGATTGCAGTGGAAGAATACAGGCAGATTACTTAAACTCTCTGCCACCTGTCTGAGATTAGGGGAGGAAATGGATATTTGATATCTACTGCTGCTGTTGTGACTGTTGTTACCTCTCACCAAGGTCCCTGCTGCTGGTGACACAGAAAACTGCCTTCCACATTGCCGTCTGTCACGATGTGCCTAGTCTGTGCTCAGCATTTTGTGCACATTATCATGTACTCAACAATAGTCCTGAGTGTGACTCACCATTTCTGTTTTCTGTGGGGAGAAATGGGTCAGAAAATGCAGGCAACATCATCATCAAAGTGCCATTATGCAATAATCCTCACTGTAGGATTGTTATCCTCATTTTATTTGGGTAAGAAAACCGAATAAAGTAACTTATCAAAGTTACATATTGGTGCTCACCTGAAGTCGGCCTTGACTGACTCTCAGCAGAACACACTAAGAGAAAACTTACTCTTTAGCTTTGTTTCAATTTTTAGTCCACGCTAAAATTTTTAAAACAGACATCTGGGTGGCCAAGCGTAAACACTATGCAACTCCTTGAGGGCCTCCCCGACAAGGCAGGCTGCTGTCTGCCAGGCACATGCTTCCGGCAAATCCACTCCATCATTTCTCAATCAGAAAGAAGATTAGAAATGGGATTTTCAGCTCAGATGGGGTTGAAGGGTGATGTTTATGCCAGAGAAATGCTTCACGCCACAGCTAGAAAAATTGCCATAGGGGAAAAACCCCTCAACTTGCTATGTGCTCTGAATATATGAAAATAAAGCCCTCCACTTGGATACAAAGAGGTGGCTTCACAGGTGAGTGCACCTGCCACTCACGTTCCAAGCATGACAGCAGCAGAGACAAAAAGTATTTTAGTTGACTCTTCAAACCCAAAGATTTTTATCTTCCTCCATATATACTCCCACTCCCACAGCTGAGATGGAACAAGAGTGGCAAATGACATAAACTGAAATACATTCAATGGTTAATTCAGGTGTGAGGTTGCTTTGGTCAGAGTTCTGTTACTGTAACAAATACCTGAGATGATCAATCTAGAAAGATGAAGGGTTATTTTGTCTCACAGATTTAAAGATATCCATCTATGATCAGTTGGCTTATTGCTTTTGGGCCTGTGGCAGCTCATCATGGAGGGGGGACCATAGGGCCAAGCAGAGCCGCTCATCCCATGATGGAGAAGTGAAGGAAGGAGTAGGAGAAACTGGGGTCCCCTAGTCCTCCTTAAGGGCACCATCAGTCTCAATGATGCCAAACTTCCCATCGGGCCCCGTTTCTTAAAGGTTCTATCTCCCCCCAATAGCTCTAAGTACATGGGCCTTTGGCAAACACTTAAGATCTAAACTGTAGAAGACATTTACTTTTATGCATCTGACTGAATTATGACCCTGATAGTTGGTCAAATACCCTGAGGTTTCATTGAAAGTGATGAAGTTAGCACTTAAGTCAGCAGAATTAGTAAAGCAGATGGCCTTTTAAACACAGATGGGCTTCATAGAAGCAGCTGAAAGCCTTGTATTGGTTAGGGTTCCAAGAGAGGGAGCATTAATAGAATTTGTACAAATAAAGGGAATGTATTTGGAGGGCTTACAAGTCTGAGGAGAGCCCAAATTGACCACACACGCGTGAGAGAGCTGTAGGGTCCTGTAGCTGCTCAGACTCTTGCCAGAAGGACACCAGTCCAAGCTGTGGGACAGCCAGTGTGAGCCTATCTGCAGATTGTTGTCCAAAAAGCAAGGTGAAGAAGATAGACCAATGGGAATCTGCAATCTGGGAAGTGAAGTCCTGAGCGAGCCAGGAGCAGCCAAAGTCTCCCAGAGCAAGGCAAGGCCAGAGCTTTTTATCAGGAAGGGGCAGCAATGTTTCTTCTTTTCTCCTTCACTCAGTTCATGCTGCCAGTTGAGCCACCCCCACCCAAGGTGGGTGCCCATCCCCCATTTTCTGGCCCTCAGTCCATAACACACACCTGAAAGCTATTCCCTGGACATTTCCCAGTTGCAACAAGTTGACACAATCCCTCCAAACATCATAGCCTGAGTATAAGAAAATGCTGACCATCCTTTGAGAGCAAGGGAAAACACTTCCCTAAAAGCCTTCAGATTTGGTCATCAGCTTCTTTTTCACCATTGCACTAAACACTGATTCTTCTTGAGTTTAAAGTTCTTTGAAACTAAGCCATCAGCTCTGCTGCAGATCTGGGACTCTCCTGCCTCCACGTTTACCACACTTTGTTCTCTATGTAAAGAAATGGCATGTAGTAAATCTCTGTCTGTACCTGTAACTGTATTATCCAGCCTTCCCGTAGCTGGGACACAATATCTGATTCCCACTACTTAAAAAATGAGAGCTTATTTGGCTAAGTGTTTCAGAGTTCAGTTCATGGTATGACTGCATCCAAGGCAGGAATTTCATGGCAGAAGGGTGTGACAGAGCAAAATGGCCTAGTTCATGTTGGCTGGGAAGCAGAGGAAGAGAACACTGCCAGAGAGGAAGAGTGAAGAGAACATACATGACACTCAAGGTGGTGCCTCCTTGGCCCACCCAGACACACCCAGGAGCATGTGTTTTACTGATACCCTGGGCATTTCTTAAGTCAAGTTGACAAGTTGACATATCATGATCAATGGTGACACACACACACACACACTCTCTCTCTATGGACAAATAGAGATATAGATAAATATTCCATATGTATATGTATATGTGCCATAGACATATCCTATACATACTCAACTATTCATCTCCTTCATGTGAGATATATATAGTTCCTTTGTGTACTTTCATGTAGTTCTCATTTTATATCTATATCTATATATATTGGTGTATATATGTATATATATATATATACATATATATATATCAGATACTTATCTAGACATTGCATATATATCTTAGTAATAGATAGAAGATAGATTTTTGTCTATCTGAAGAACTCCATTCAATATATTGATATATTAAGATAATGTTCTCCACTCTTCGCATTCTTCCATATTTTCTAGTTTTTCTATAATTAGCAAACAGTCATTGATTTTAAAATTGTGCTGTTAAAAGTTTATCCTGGGGCTGGAGGAATAGATCAGTAGTTAAAGCCCTTGCCTACCAAGCTCAAGGCCCTGGGTTCCAATTCCCTGGCACCACATAAGCTGGGCATAGTGGTGCATGCCTGTAATCTCAGCACTTGGGAGGCTGAGGTAGGAGGATTGTTATGAGTTCTAGGGCAGCCTGGACTACATAGTGAGCTCAGGAACAGCTCTGGACTACAGAGTGAGGCCCTGTCTCAAAAAATAAAAAAATGTTTATCCTGAACAGAAAAGATCCTGTCTTCTTCTATCTCCATGCCTGTACTTCTTAAACTTTAAAGCTATACTTCCATGGATTCCCAGCTCACCTGCAGGGCTGCTACTCAAGGGGTCTGTGGTGGTGGGGGGGAGTGCCAGTGAGGGTCTGTATTCCTAACAAGTGGGCATGAGATGCTGAAGCTGCTAGTCTGGCCTCGCATCAAGGTCTAAGGTCTAAGTTCACTATAATAGGGATCAACCCCTTTCTCTGAACTGTCACTTAATCTTCTCATTGTGCCTTTATATCACATAAGTCAGTACACTAATAAATTCTGCAGTGGCTTGCAATTGTCTTGCTACATGGTCTCTCATGCAACTGAAAGAATGTGGAGAGCAGCGATGGTGTTTTGCCATTTTTATACCTCCCTTCCCTATCCCAAGAACCTTTTCTATAGTGGAATTTCAAAAATGTTTATAGAATGCTGTTCATCTTTGTTATGGTTTCCCAAGCCATTTAAAGACAGCAGGCTGTCCTGATTTTCCACACGAAAGGGCAGAAATGGGATTAACACAATAGGATGCTTTCTGATATTCTCTTCCGCACTGTCCTATGAATTTAATTTTCTCTAAACCTAGCTCCAATTCTCCTTGGGACAGTTATACTCAAGAACCTTAGTGCTTCATACCCTCTGGTGACATTAAAGCTTTGTCTATTGAATGCTGACAGTCTTGAGGGACTCTCAGTTTACTCAATTTGTATTTCTAAGTGTGTGAATATATGTAATTGTGAAGACAACATTTTTGAATGTTGAGCTGATTTCAGTTTTGAACCAGATGTGTGATATTGGCTAAAAATACCCTAGGGTTAGGTGTGGGTAATATTGACTAAGCTTGTCAAGGAGTTGAATAAGATGATTTGGCAAGACTTAGGACGAAGTCGGAACAGTATTACAACTTTGTACATTTTCCACTGGGTTTGCGTGCCCTGTACCGTTACGCTCTGTGTGTCACGCTGTCATGACTAGTGTTAATTTCTTACTGCTGCTGGTGATCTTTTCTTATTATTGTTAGACAGAATACTATCAGATTAATGCAACTCCTTTAAGTCATACCGAATAGAAATCTGCCACCGCTAACCTTCCTCTGTCCTCCTGTTTTTTCAAACTCTATCATTACTTCTTTTTTGTGCAGCATCCTGTCATTGTCTCATAATAGAAGTTCAGCTCATTTGCATATGTATTTGCATGTCTTCATTAAGAAGAAGACGGCTAAGTGATTAATGAGCGCTATTTCTCATTCTGCAAAGGGAATACTTTCTATTTTTTTATATTTCATACTAAAGCACCAAAAGGAATCAACATAAGTAAGAAAATGTCATTTACAGCATTTATGTTATTTAAAATGTTTTTCTTAGAGAGTAACTCATACTTCCTATAGACATGTTAGAGGTAAGAGAAAAGCAAAAGAAAAGAAAAAGCCCTCCGACTCCCCCACGGTGACACTTGGGTTGTATCTCCCCACTCTGCAGGGATTAGGGGCTGAGCAGTCTGCTTTTTGCAGTTTACATTTTGCAGGAATATGATCATTTGAATGGGGAAAAAATCTTTGCTAGGACCTATATCAAAAGTGTCTATTGTGAAGTGTTGTTATTAATATCTATTTTTAATTATAGTGTGTTGTTTTTTAAGTGAGTGCATTTATTTATTTATTTATTTTTGAGACAAGGTCTCAGGATAATGCAGGCTGGTCCTGACTCACTGGTGAAGCCCAGGCTGGCCTTGGACTCAGAACAATCCCCCTGCCTCAGCCTCCAGAGTGCTGGGATTGCAGGCATGCGTCACCATACCAGGCTTACATGGTGCTGGGGAATCAAACTCAGGGCTGTGTGCTTGCTAGGCTATTGCTGTGCTATTCCTCCAGCTCTAAGAGTGCATTTTTATACTTCTAATTGGTGACAATAATAAAGCTGCTTTCCCTTTAGAATAAGTCTGAGTGAATATTTCTCCATGTCATTACATGTTCATGATGTCATTTTTAATGGCTATATAAAATTCTAGTGTATGAATCTACAATAACTTATTTTATCATTCCTCTATTGTTTGCAATGTCAGACGTTCATGGTTTTACCTTTGGAAGTCACCCTAGAGTATAAATCTTTGCTCACACCCCTGTGCCTTTCTGTTCCTCTTCTTGGGCATGACTGCCTCAGAAGGAACAGGTCAAAGGCAGAACTCAGTCGCACACTCCTGGGGACACTGCACACATTCCATGCCAGCCGTGCTCCCAGGCGGCCACGTCCAAGCGACAGTGTGGGCGCTGCCCACTGGTGTGGAATGCAACATGTAGTCTTAGCCAAAGACTATGAAAATGTTTACAACCCTTGAGAAAAAGTGCCAAATTGCCTTCTGAGAAAAGCTATTTCAATTTATATTTGTTCCAGTGCTTACCACATATGTACGAAAAGTAAAAATTTGAGTATGTGTCAAAATTAAAAATGTACAAGGAACCAACGGTATCCTGTCGCTCTACAAATGCAGACTACCTTGATGACTGGTGAGATGCAACTTTTGCTTATGTCAATTAGTCGTGTGCATTTCTTCTTTCGCAAATTACTTACTTATATCTTTTGCTAAAATGACAGTAATCACCGAGTCTGACTGGCGGCATGTACGACTTCCTCTTTCAGCCACACTGTCAGCTGTCCTTTTTTATGGTATCGATGTTACAAATACAAACTGTTAAGAAGTGTGCTGAAGATAAGGCTCTTGCCCTGTGACATACCAGTGGCAGGGCCTGGATTTGAACTCAGCTCTGTCTATCCCTAGATCAGTGGGATACATTGCTCCTTCACTATTTGTCAGTGTTCTCTTTAATAATTTTAAAACCTCTTTTCATACATACTAACCCTGATAACATTTGATTAGCCAAACTTGTGGCAAAGCCATCTTTCTTGGCTTCCTATTTGCCTTAGTATGCTGTACAGATTTGTCTTTCTTCTCTCAATTTTTGTGGCTTCTTTTTACATCAATGCTATTGGTTTCCTGTCACATTTTTAAAATATTTTAGGTTTATTCATAGACATGCTATTTTGTAAATGCTTGCTGTTAAAAATTTTATATATTTTCCTTTCTAATAAAAAAAAAACTTAGAGAGTTCAGGACCAGCCTGGACTATAGAGTAAGATCCTGTCTCTAAATAAATAAATAAACAAATAAATAAATCAGCTGGAGAGCAGACTGACTGGAATTTTGAGCATGGAACACACAACATGTGAAATAACCAGAATTACAGCATCGATGAAGGGAAACCTTGACTCTCAATGCTGATTCTACCATCAACCAAGAAAAATAATAAACTGAAATTATACGACTAGCAATAGAAAATCAGCCAAGGGCTTAGCAATGTAACCTAATGCTTTCAAGATAAGATGGTGATTAGATTAAGTTCGTGATACGTATGTTAATTTACTGAGGATAATAAATAAGCCCTCACAGGCACCAAACTACGGAACATATAGCAAAACATTAGGAAAAAATGAAAATAGCACTAAACAGCCTCTTCAAATATCCAGTTCCTGACCGGGCTTTGCTCTTAATAATATTGAGTGGCCATTAGGTATTTTGTAATCTGGGAGATAAAGACGTGGAACTGTTGTTCATGGTCCTACCTAGAAAAGGAGAGTGTTTACTTACATGTACTAGAATGCCTTGTCCTTGCTTTAAAAAATTAAAAAAAAGACGTAGGCCAAGCATGTGAAATTTCCCATTCAACGCCAAACATTTTGAGATGAGTTCTTGGGTTCTTTAACATTCAAGGGTGGACAAAACCTTTCATGCTACAAAACTGTAGCCTTGGTTTTTTCTGCAGAGCACTTGGCAGCCCTTCCTTCAACCAACTGACTCAGAGGACCTGTTACTGGTTGGGAGGAAGGCAGGACAGACCTTCACACAGAGCACAAAGAACACACTTCCTCGTGGTCTTGGGGTGGCCACCAATGTCCACTATCATGTGGGGCCCTGTGAGGGCCCAGAACCTTCTGAGGGTTCCTTCCAGATGGCATTGTGACCTAACATGAATGAGCCTCCTGCCCAAACATGGCAGAAAGGAACCGGAAGTGCTGCTTTCAGAAAAGACCATGAGAACCACATGCAGGTCAGGAGGAGATCAGAAAGCCATCTCTTTTCTGACTCCATGAGAAATCCCAGGGTCCTGAGGAGGCAGCAGACCACAAATCATGACAGAAAAGGTGGAGATTCCTCCTACCTCTGGTAGATTGAGGTCTGAGAAGATTATTTGATTACTTCTAAAAATCAGAGACATAACCCTTTCTTCACCCTAGGTGGTAGAACTCATTCAGGCCAAGCAGTCATTCAGCAGATGGTAACAGCCTCTGGGATGCTTTGCAAGGCCCGCACAGCTGGAGCAAAGTAAGGGGACCAGCAAGCTGAGGAGGATTCTGTCAGAAGGCTGTGCGCTCATCCAGGTCACAGGGACATTCCTTGTTTGTTTCTAGACCCAAAAGGAAAGCTACAGAAGCTTTTAGGAAGGGCACGACCCACCCTGATCTACATGACAAATGTTGCTCTCACTGCTGTGGACAAGGGACAGTGTGAGGACAGAAAGGAATAGAGGCTATTACTTCAGTGGTTTAGAGGAAGAGGTGGACAGTGTGGACTCTGGATGGTGGCAGTGAAAACGATAAGATATTGTCTGACTCGAGATGGAGTGTGTGGGTGGAGCTGACCATGCTTGTGAATGAGAAGAGTGTGAGGACCAAGGGAGTCCGTCACCAGGATCATGCCCAGGTCTTGGCTGAGCCCTTGGTGCAGCCCTGGTGCAGGCTAGGGAGGGTGTGGGGATGGAAGCAGGGGGTGACACGTGCAGGTTAAGGCGCCTCACAAGCTTCTACGAAAATGAGGAGTTCTGGTCCTTGGAGAGGGGTCTGGGTTGGAAATAATTTTATTTTAAAGTAGAAAACAAGAAGATAGATTGTGTGAAGAGGGGAAGGGGATGTGGAGGAAAGGAGAGAAGGGAGGACAGGAAAGAAAAAGGGAAGTAAAAGTAATTAAAATGCAACAATACAATACGTAGATGCACCAAACCCAGAAGGTTAATGTAAACATAAATCACAAATGCATGCTCGTAAAAAGAATAATTTGGGGGAAAATAAAATAAAAAAGACACCAGGGAGTTTTAAGGGATGGTGGACATACTCCACATCCTGATTTGGGTGACCGCTACACACATGCATACGGGTATCAATTCTTTACCTGCTTAGTTAAATCCATGCCTTTTATTACATGCGAATGAGTCTCATTTTAAAACTATTTTTCATTGCAAGAAGAAAAAATCACGGTGGTTAGATGAAGGGATGAACGGGCAGACGAATGGGCGCACAGTCAGATGGACAAATGTTCAGAAAAGAAGAGATTGGGAGGGGACAGAAGAAAAATGGGATAGGAGAAATGGCCGGATTGATGTATGGCACGCTGATCTGACCCACTGCCCACCGGCCAGCTGGGGCCCAAGTGGTAAACCTTTTTAAAGCATTGTGAGGGTTTTTTATTTGTTTTTTTTTTTAATGCATTTATGCTTAGTATGTTAAACATCTCATATGTGACTCAAAACAATCCTTTCTGCCTTAGTACAGCCCAAGCCGGCCAAAAGCTTGAACATGTGTGATAGAGGTTGTAATCTCTTTATTTAAAATGTTTGAAACCAAGAATGTGTCAGGTTTCAGGCTGTGTTCTAGGTTTTGGAATATTGAGTGTACATAAAAGATTTTCAGAATGGGACCCTAGCCTAAACATAACGTTTATTTGTTTCTTATTTTCTTTCAACACAGTCAGAAGGTAATGTTCTATATTTTTGGTGTGTGAAATTCGATGGAGACCTCTCCCCTGAAGCCAGGTGTGTGTGACTTTCCACACCCGTAGCTTTATCAGTGCTCAAAATCCAGGAATTTTTTGAGCATTCTGGACTTTGAATTTTCATATTAGAGATGTTCAGCCTGCATAAATACATAGGTGTATGCACAAAGAAAGAAACAGGTAAAGTGGAGAAGGAAAAGCCAGTGAAACAAATTAACAAAAAGAAGTAAGATCTCCTAAAGGGATCTAATACCTTTAAGCAATCCAAAGATAGGAAAGGAAGAAATGTCCCAATAAGTATGTACACAATGACCATGAATGTACAAGCACGTGGTCTTAACGAAATAATTATCTTCTACTTGTCCACCCATGCTGCCCCCTTTCCACTTTGTTTTACATTAAATGAATCTTATTCATCTCTTTCTATCTGCATTTATATGGAAGTTATAGTTACAAGTTTCTATCATTTAACAGACAATTTAACATAGAGTGTATGTGTAAGTTAACCAAGCCTAAGGTTAACCTATATCTTTACCCTCTAAAGAGCCACCAAAGGAGTGAAGTTTCTTTGCATTCACTTACTCATCTCTTATTTATATGATTTTTTTTGAGTAGTAGGAAAGGAGGGATTTATTGAGGTAAGCAAGAGCAGCCACAGGGTGGACTCTCCTCGAAGAGACAGAGGAGGCGAGGGGCTAGGGTGCCACTCTGATCACTGGTCACCTTTCTTTATACGATGCTGGGCATGGCAGGGATAAGGCTGTGTGGCAGTTGCTGATAGGTGGCTGGGGTTGTTCTTTGATCTTATTGGCTAGTTAGAGTTCCCCTTCAGTTTTGAACTGAGAGTCTTGGTCACCATTCTTTCTTGTAGTGCTTTAACTTAATCTTGTTTTTGAGACACCAGAAATTTGCCATCAGTTTGCTGTTTCTTGCTGTCAGTATTCCTTTAGGCATAAGCAGAAGCTCCCATTTTTGTAGAAGATTCCTTTTAGTGCTTTATCTTTCCTTCTATATTCCCTTTTTCTTCTTCCTAAGGCATATTCTTTGGCAGTTTCTTTATAAGAATTTCTTAGTAATCTTGCAATTTTTGCCTGTCAGCATCTTTATTTTGTCTTTCACCTGGAATAAAATTCATATCTGTTAAGAATTCAAGCTGTTATTTTCCTTTTATTACTTTGCACATAGGATCCATTGTGTGGGGACATGCTTTTTTGTCAACAAGCCTGCTGCTGGGATACCGGGACACGGCTCTGATCCCCTCCTGGCTTCCTGGCCCTTTTCCTCGCTCCTCTTTCCCTCAGACCGTGACCCTTCTTCAGGGTCCCCTCTTGGCTTCTTGGCCAAGAGACTTTCTTTTCTCTTTGTTTTATTCAATAAACTGTTGCTTACTTAAAAACAAAAAAGAGGTCTGCTATTAATCCAGCTATTTTTCTTTTTGGCGATCTCCTTTTGGTATTGCTTTAAAGGGCTTTTCCCCTGTCTGGGGGTGGGGCACTAATATTTTCTTATAGTGTGCCTAGATGTGGCTTTATTTTTGTTTTTTCTGCCAGGACTTATTGGCCTTCGCTTTCTTAAAGGCCAATGCTTTTTTTTCTCCAAATTTGGGAAATAGCCATTTTTCCATCGAACATTGACTATTCTGTCCTCCTGAGGCTTCAGAGAAGTAGACCTTCTCCCTCGGCAATCCCTCATTCTCTTTTCATGGTTTCTATTTGTTTCCCTGTGCTCTAATGTGGGCAATTTGTCTTCCACTGCATAAATTCTTTCTGCCACTTCGCTACCAATTTAATCTGCTACTTATCAAGGGACTAAATTTTTTTCTTTTTTGAGACAGGGTCTTGCTCTGTCGTCCACATTGTTCCTGAACTCACCGTGGAGCCCAGGCTGCCCTTGGACTCACAGCCTCCCGAATGTTGGGATTATGGGCATGTACTACCACAACCAGTTTATGTGGTGATGGTGAATCGAACTCAGGTACTTAGTGCTTGACTTAGCAATTGCTAGGCAAGCACTGTAACTGCTGAGCCATTCCTCCAGCCCAATGGAATGGAATTTAATACTTTTCAGCTTTCCAACATTACCTGGTTCTTTTTCAAGTCTATCGGATATTTTTTTCACAGCTATTATTTCCTAATCGTGTCTTGATTCTCACAATTCTTCCACACTTTGGATGTTTTCCTTCTGCTCTTCCGTAGTCCAGCCTGACCCACCCCCATGCCCACTGAGCCCCAGCAGCTGCTCACTTGGAGACCACACCCTCACCCTCACCTGGATGGGCCCTCCCACACCACACCTCCCACACTGGCAGCAGATATGTCTTGCTCATCCCCCAGCAGCTGCTCACTTGGGCAACACCTGTCACCTGGAGGGGTCCCACCTTGCCCCACGGGTAGCACATCTGTCCTCTCCATCGGTGCAGCATCCGGGCCCAAAAGGGTTTCATTGTCTCTCCCTAGGATCTCATGGTTTTTGCTTCCATCCTTTCCCCAGAAGCAACAGATCTTTGCCATAAAATACTGAAATATATCTCATACCGCAATATGGAAACAAAGATATTTCTATCTCTGCAGAAGAGACAGAGGGTTTTGTGGCTACTTCCTCAGCAGTGGTGGCTGCCTCTTACGTGACAAGTTCAGGCTTCTGCTTCTTAAAGAGGTGCTCCAAGATGCAGCGGCAACAACTCCCTCCTGCAGCCTGGGCCACTGTCTTAGTTACTTTCTCGTTGTTGTGACTCAATATCCAACACCCACAAATTCAGGAAAGGTTTATTTCAGCTCACAGTTTCATATGGTCACAGTCCATTCAGGGGCAGCCAGCAGCAATCAGAGTACAGGACAGAGGCAGAGGTGGAGGCAGCTTTTCAGGACGTCACAAACAGGAAGGCAAGCTGAGACCAGTTGAGACTAGTCCCAGTCCTCCAGGAAGGCAGGTGCAGCTTATGTATCCTTTCAGGTCTCGGCCCAGTAATTAGTCCCTCCTGCAACCAGGTGTAGCCACTACACACCGTTAATCCTAACTCACACGCCTTTAGTCTAACTGTAATCCACCCCTCCACAGTAGACCCCAATCCACCAACGTCACATGGTTCCATAGACAATTCATAACATTAAAATACATGAGACTTTTGGGGGACACGCCAGATCCTAACCACAACAGCCACCAAATAGATCTCCTTCTAGCCTTCCGACATACCTTCTCTCTTTCTTCAGGTTGCTCTGTGGAACCAGCGGCCAATACGAACTCTCCTGGTGTCTGAGGCCTCAGCTAGTCTAAACTGATATGAGATGTGAATGAATATTTAGCTCAGGAATTAATGTTTTTAAAAAATAGTTCTTACTTCGGAGCCAGAGGTAAAATAGATGATTGAGTATCCTGAACTCTGTCACGGTATTTTTTACTCTTTTAAATCCAATTTCCTTATTTTTTTGTGATCTTAGCTCTCTGAGGAGTTCAGGGAAAGTTATGACTTTCTACACTGTCGTTTTCTTCTCATTAGGCTGAGAGTGGCATTCCTTTGTGGGCTTCGACATCCTGAGCAGGAGTGGAATTCTCAGTGCACAAGCGCTTCTTGCCTTCCAATGGGGACACATCGTGAGAAATATATCATTAGACAATCTGTGGGCAGTCACAGAGCGAACTTCAGTCTACTTGATCTAAACCCACCCTTTGGCAAGGCCTCTTGACATGACCAGTGGATGCAGTGAATCCATGATGTGCGGAAGCCACTGCCGGCCTAGCCTGGCACTGTTTTGTACAGTGAATTCTTTTTTATAAGGATTTACAAGGAGTATAATCTAAAGTAGCAATAAAAACAGAGTACGGTGTTCTATGTTCAGAAGTGGAATGTCCCCACAAGCCTATGTGTCTGGAAGGTGACCGGATCGTGGGCTCATCGATGGATGATTTTGTGTGCTGCCAGGAGGGGGCCCGCTGGGGAGGTGGGTCATGGGCACGGGACCTGAGAGGGGGCATCTCTCTCATTAGCGCTGCCCTTCCTCAGTTGTCAGCTCTGCTTCCCGCTGGGATACTGTGAGCAGCTGCCGACGGCTGTGCCCTGCCACCACTGCCATCCCACACTACAAGGACTCTGAAGTGTGAGCTAAAATAAACCTTTTTTCTCCTTAGTTTGTGTTTGTCACATGTCAGTGTCCCAGACTTGAGAAAGTGATTACAACATAAGTTAAATATATAAAACAGTGACATCATTGTTTATTATTACCTTCAAGTATTGTGTATTATTCATAAATGTTTGTGCTGTACTCTTATATGACTGGCAGTACAGTGAGTTTGTTTACACCACCATCATCCCAAACGCTTGAGTTGTATTGTGACATTATGATGGCTAAGATATCACTAGGCTATAGGTTTTTATAGCTTTATTTTATTTTAGTTATTTATTTTTTGAGATGGAGTCTCCCACTATAGTCTAGGCTGGTCCTGAATTCACCATGTAGCTCAGGCTGGCCTCAGACTCACAGCGGTCCTCCTGGCTCAGCCTTCAGAATGTAGAGATTATAGGCATGTGCCAGCTCACCCAGCTTTAGTGTTTCACCTCTGTCACAATCTATGGAACCACTGCTGTACATACAGCTTGTATTTAATTCGAATGTTAATACATGGCCTATGGCTATATTATTAACCATTCTTTCTTTTACTTCACAAGCGGTCTGGTCTGGAGGATGAATTATTTGACCAAAGAGATCAGGGGCCAACCTTGAGGCCGTCAACACCAGCTAGCATTAAGTATCTTCAGGGCAAGGCCAGTTACAGGGCTCATTTTTTTGTTGTTTTCCTTCTATCTTTGGCTTTCTGACCTTAGATAACTTCTCCCATATTCCAAATAAGATCAGACATGTTATCCAGCACATTTAGGTGATATGTTGCAAAAAGTCTCCTTAAGGTAGTTAACAAGCTATAGAGCCAGAAGCAAAAGCTGAAAAAATGTTTTATGATGTTAAAACTGGGATGCCTTACTTCTTTCCTTTTTAACATTAATTATCTTGAAACTGTTGATCAAATGGCTGTACAAGTCAAAAAGCAATGGTTAATGTGAAATTAATACTGTAAAAATGAAATCTGTTAATGCAAAAGATTGACTTTACTAAGCTTTTCTTAAACACTCTTAAATACTCTAAAAGCTCAATTTATCTGGTGGGTATTAACATGAATAATTTAAAATTCATTTTCCAACTGCAAGGGAAATCAAATTGATTCTGATGGTTTTCTGAATCCAAAGCTTGATTATTTTTAACAAAAAATTCTTTGACAAATGATACATGAATGACTCCATGAATACAGATACAGACACAATCCACTATTGTGACAGCATTACTAAGGTAAACTTGAGACATTGAAGCCATCATAATCAAAGGTGAGCTTGGATCTAGAAGTCAGAGGATGCCTGGCCCAAAATGTCAACTGAATGCAGCCAACCAACTGGAAAAACATCAGCTGAGGTGCCTACAGCAATTATGCCACCGATATGTCAGTGGACCAGATCCTGGAGTGGAGGGGATGCTGCATTTTAATGGACATTAAGGTGTCCTATTAAAGAACTGGATAATTGCAACCATCTTCTCAGGTAAGAAACTCTAGATTGTTCTTGGAAATAGGTGGCAAGGTAATTGAAGCAAGTAAACACAACTCTATTGACCACATGTGAGCTGGATGATCTGGCTGCTTTGGTGTTTGCCTCCTTTCTCCTCCATCGTTCCATGACCTTTACCCCTGTGTTCTCTACTGTAACCAAGTCAGGCACTCCACTTGGGACACTCTCGGGGACACCTGTATTGTTCTTCACATTTAAGGATATAGGGGTCAGGGGCTGCCCCCCAGCCAAATTTAAGTTTCATTTGTAAGAACTACACATGAGGCCAAGTTTGAGATCGTCAGTTACGACTTCGTCACTCCTTAAAAAGTGACGGATTGGATAGTGTTAGATGGATTAGGTGGGCAAGTACTTAGGAGGAAACAATGAAAATGTATTATTCAGAAGCACATTGGCAGGGTTCTTAATTATGTCTCTTCTATTTAGCTTATAACAAATGCTATGCTCAGAGTGTCCCCTGGAAAGTGTTCAGTTCATGAAATTTGATTAAATAATAACCCTTAAGGTTTTAGAATTTGTCTTCTCTGCCCACATGTGAATAAAAAAACAATTTTTAAAAAGCCTCTATCAAATGTTTCTTCATATCTTGCATTTCCTTATTTACCTCAGCCAACTTTTTATTTGTGGCCTCTATATGCTCAATAAGTTTTTATCCATTAGGACCACTGTTTATTTGGTAAGTTCCTCTTAAAGCTATTGCTTACATTTCTTTGAGGATATCTTGTTTGAACTGGCTATTCAACTCATTTATTTGCTTTTTGACTTCCTTCCCTATGAGTTCCACTATTTCAAGGTCCATGATCTTAATTTTGGAGGTAAAGAGTGGTGATTTGAGTGATGAAGTGAGTCAGATGCAGAAGATTAAATGTGTTCAATATTGCACAGTTTTTCTGATTTGAGAAACTCAGAATATAAGCACTCTATAGAATCAAATGGATGTGATGGTGGGAGCTAGGGAGGGTGTGGGAGGGCCAAAGGTCAGGAAGGATTGTAATGTTGATGTGATACATGTGCACAAAATGCTCAAGTTCATTGTAAACACTAGGTATCGCATATATATATAGTGAAAAAATAAAAATAATAAGAAAATAAAGTGTCAAAAACAAAACAAAGAAAATGCTTCTGGTTTAAATTCTACATACACAAAATCCTGAGTCTGAATCAAGGATTCTGAGTATATCTGAGATCCCCACATATTCAGATAGTGGGGCTTCCCCTTCTGCTGAGCTCAACTCCAGGGCCCCCAACTGGCTCATGTCATGTATTGCTCAGTGGAGCTTACAGTATATTAGCTTACACCCCCACAGGTCAGCCAAGCCCAATCAACACGGTGCTCTCCTTTGGAGGCTCTGATTTCCCTGGGTACCCTGAAGAGCTCTGGGGGTCTTGGGAGTATGGTGAGAAGAGTGCTGTAGGAAGGCTGCAGGGTGATGTCAGAGGCTTTAGCCCGCATGGAAAGCAGTTCATCTGTGAGTGACATTAGGCTGCGCCACCAGGAGTCAGGACTGGAAGTAAAGCCTGCAGTTATTTTGTGTGTAGCACATTTCATCTTGAATGACATATCTCATTAAATGGTCATTTCCACTAACAGAAATGTTACTTTGTGTCCATTCCAGAAATGTGTTAGTTGAGCCATGGAGCAAGTGTAAGTCATTTTTTTGCCTGAGGTTAGATAGTTATCACAAAAAAATTGCTCAGAAGTGTTCCATGGAATTTAGAGACAAAAACTGGGAAGACATCAATGTATCTCATAACGAATTTTTTCAAAATATTCATTCAATGTGCAAAAACCATTTTTAAATGAGATAGGTACAAATTACTTACATGAGACCCCCCAGTGATCTACTGAGAAAATCACAGAGGAGGGGAGACCAAATAAAATGTACTGGATCCAACGTGAATTAAAGGAAGGACAAATCTTCGATAACAAATGGAAGAAATGTTTTACTGGAAAAACAGATAAAAGGAACATTGGTGTAAAAGAAAGCATGTTGAATCTTGTCTTTGAAGATTCATCATTTCCTAGAGTTAATGAGATTAGGAAGAAAGACGGCCGGTAGCAAGAGAGAGGAAATGTGTTGTTAATATCACCAGCAATCTACTGTCAAGCACAAAGTGGCCAAGTAAGCCCAAAAGAACCAGGTTCAAGGATGGAGAGAAACTACCATTCCGCGGGATTCCTTGGGTTCAGCTGCAGAGATTGGGCTTCTGCTGGACTTGCCAAAGGTCAGATGGAAAGGTTATGAGGACTCATTATCCTTATCGCTGCCTGACAGCCATTGAATGAGGACTCACAGTGTTGCAGCACACCAACAAGGCAAGCATCAGTTAGAAGGAAGGGAGGAGCTTCCTGGACCAAATGTGTCAAGCAGACCCTGAGGACAAAAGATAACTGCACATGATGACAGCCACACAAAGGACACAGAAAGGCAGAAACCAAGGAGCAACCGGCAGAAAAGGCTGGTGGTCACGTGCTATTCCTGTCAGTTTTTCTTAAATATGCTGTCTGCTGCTTAATCTTCCCTTCCTCTTTGTACAAGTGAAAGTGTAACAACAATAAAACATTGTATTGATGAAAAATGGAAAGAACATTATTGTATTAGATACATATATAAAACAATATAAGACAGAAATCACTAATGATGTGTTATTTAAAATAACAAGTCACTATTTTAGAGAGGTATGAGAGTAGAATTGTTAAACTCTGAAAAACAAACTACCCTGTACATAAATACCTTAGAAGAAGCAGCTGGAAGATGATACATCTTAAGGGATCCTTCTACAGTGGTAATATCAGGGTAGCACATTTACCTGTAGTACAGCCACATATCTCGAGTTAAGTGGTTTTCACATACAGTACTGGGATAGGCATGAAAGAAAACAAACTGAAATGAGTAAGAGAAGTAAACTCCCACATTTTTGTCCATGAGGAGTATATTTCTTCTATAGTCATTAGAATTACCTATGAAAATCAATCTATAACTTGAATTCATTTTTCTTACGTTGTCTTATCAGCAGGACTTACAATTTCATAAAATAAAATTTGTAACACATCGACTTTTGAATCACATCAGGCTAGGCATTATTTCAAATAAGGCAATAGAAAGAGCACATATATGAGTGTGTAGACTAAAACAGCACTAAACATATATGTAGACAACATACAAGCAGAACACAATAGTAAGTAAGCAACGTTATTGTATGCTAAAGTAAGTTACTTCTAGTAATTTCTAGTTTTTAACATAATATAATGAGAAGGTTTTATTTTAAAATGCCATTAGCCATCTGCTTAGTCGACACACCAACACTGCTTGCAAGTCCACAATTCAGGTTTGAGGGGGAAGAGGACAACCCTTTGGGCCATAGCAGCTGGGAGATAGGAACGAAGAGCAAAACACAAGGCTGGGCCTTCAGATACACGGGGGAAATTATCTGTGTAACACATTCTTCAAAAATAATCCAACGATGGGATGTGTAGGAAGCATAGATGAAAACCATCCGTAAGTTATTTTGAAGAGTGTGTTAGCTAATTCTATCTGTGTGTATTCAATGCCTGAAGCTGCAACAACAACAATAAAAGTCAAAAGGTGCTGGAGGAATGGCACAGTGGTTGAAGCACTTGTCTAGCTAGCACAGGGCCCTGAGTTTGATCCCCTGGCACCACATGGGCATGGTGGTTCATGCCTGTAATTCCAGCATTTGAGAGGCTGAAGCAAGGAGGACTGCCGTGAGGCCAAGGCTAGCCAGGGCTACAAAGTGAGACCCTGTCTCAAAAATATTAGTGAAGCATGGAGATTTATTGTACAGTCTACCTCTGCATGCTTGAAATTTCCTAAAGTGCTAGTTTTGTTTATGAACCAAAGAAGTAAAAGGAACATCACAAATGATGTAAAGAATTTGAGACACAACTGGAAAAAATAGTGTCCATAATGTCTCTAGAACCCTTACAAATCTATAAAAGAAAGACAAACAATCCAACACATGGACAAAAGTCACAAAAGGACATTTTATGAAACAATGTGCCAACAAGTCACCAAAAGATGTTCAGCATCACTTGTGTATTAGTCAACTTTTCATAGCCACAAGCAAAGTACTTGACATAAATAGCTGAAAGGAGAGAAAGGTTATTTTGAATCAGAGTTTTTAAAGTTTCGGTTCACGGTAAGATGATAGTAAGGCAGAAATATCATGGTAGAGGACATGCGGAGGAAAGCTACTCCACCCAGGGCATCTGGGAATCAGAGCACAGGGTAGGAGCTCAAGGAGGAGGGGTGGGGACCAGACACTGTCCCTGGGTCAAGGCAATCGAGCCAGCCGACAAGATTAACCATCACAAGTAGCAAGCAGGAAAATGCAAATTTAAAACACAATGAGACATTCTCCTTGCAAGACTTTGCTAACTTATATTGTTGCTTCCAACACTGATGAATCACACCAACAAAATTTTCGTTGTTATTCATACTCAAGGTCCATTGTAGGTCATCTGAGAATCTCTTTCTATTATGGTTACTAATGTTTTCAGGGTCATCCACACATGACCTCCCAAATACTGTAAGTCTCCTTGCCAGACAGAAGGAGCCACAGATATGTTTGCATTGGCATGGGTGTGTGCGCTCCAGCCTGGAAGAGGTGCCAACTTTACACAGCGCCTTGGTCAATTCAAGTCATAGAAACCCAACCAGTCACAATGAGCCAGGAAGGACAACTGATCCAACCCTGTGACAGCTAGAAATGTTGGGGGGAAACAAATGGTTTTTGTAGACATTAACTTTCCCACTGGACTGACAAAATGATGTAGTCTGACAAAAACCAAACACTGGTAAAGATACAGAGCAACAGAACCTCTTTATGCATAATTGATAGGAGAGTCAATTAGGGGCTGGAAGAACGGCACGGTGGTTAAAGCACTTGTCTTGCAAGCACAAGACCCAGAGCTCTATTCCCCAGCACCACATAAAGCTGGGCGTGGTGGCACACCTATAATGCTAGCACTCTTAGCACTCAGGAAGCTGAGGCAGGCAGATTGTCCTGAGTCCAAGGCCAGCCTGGGCTATACCAGTGAGTTCAGGACCAGTTTGGGCTACAGAATGAGACCCTGCCTCAAAAATAAATAAATAAATAAATGAGAGTCAATTAGTACAACCACTTTATAGGACAATCTACCACTTAGGAAAGTTGAATTTTTCACACAGTCTTCAACTCAGCAACACCTGTGCAAGGCATAAACTTTAAAGAGACTTTTGCATATGTGCACCAGGGACGTATTTAAATATGGTGATGGCAGCATTGCTTGGAACAGCACTTAAACAGAAGCAAGAACCAGAACAGCTCTCATACCCACAGCCAGTTCAGCAGATGATTCTGCATTAGGTATCTCTACTCATAGACAACATGACTGCCTCTGTGAGAATTCTAAGAAACATACAAAAATAAAAAACTATTAGAACTAATCAGGGAGTTTGGCAAGACTAAGTGGCAAAGAATACATAAAATAATTGTTAATAATCCACGCTTACAAAATCAATCCAATCCAGTTAGATTTAAGGAGGAATAAGGGAAATATAAGGCCCAAAGAAGTGCTGGGAAAGCACAGAGATTTGGGGATACTGCAAGCAGATAAGTGAACGGGGTGCTCTTACGAGCCACTGAAAGCATTGAGCTGGTAGTTCCAACAAGACGGGAGTGAAACATCCTGGAGCTGTCCACAGTCAGCAGTGGTGATCATCTTGTGAGTCTCGACCCTGATAGTCAGCATTGAGACTTAGATATGTAACAACTTTCACATGGTCTCCTTGATATCAGTGTCGAAGTGTGCACGTTTGACTTGGGTTGCGTTGGTCAGGCTCACACTGATCTACTGGAGTTATTTTTCAGGTTGTATTTGTATAGTGTTACAGACTCTAGGCTGAATTTTTCCCCACTGTTTTAAGTTTTATTTTATTTTTTTCCCGTATTATTATTTTTATTAATATGTGTTTGTGAGAAATAGTTACATTCAACGTAGAGAATTTGTGTGTCTACTTTTATGTCTTAGTTACTTTTTCATCACTGTGACTCAATACTCAACATCCACAACTTCAGGGAGGAAAGATTTATTTTAGCTTACTGTTTCAGAAAGTCACAGTCCATTCACAGGTGGGCATCTGGAAAATGGTGGAATCCAGCAGTGGGGCGCAGTGAGATCCAGAGCCTGAGCTGGGGCTTCGGAGACAGATCCTCACAGCTGGTAGAATAAGACCATTTTGGGAGGTGAGGCAGAACCAGCACACAGCCCTCCAGGTTAAGCTCAAAGCATCAGCCCCTTCCAGCCTGGACCCACCTCCCATTAATACATGGTATCCATAGTCACACAAAGCTTTGGGGGGAGACTCCAGATCAAATCATTTTCTTTCTCCTTCCCCTCCCCCCTCTCTTTTTCCTGCCAACCCCAGATCCTTGTCCCATCCCTGGGCTCCATGGCTTCCACAACATCAGTGCCCTTTCCTCCTGCTAAGGCCATGCACTTGTCCCCCAGTCAAGACCTCGAAAGCACAGAGACTTGTGTCAGGTCCAGCGTTTGCCACAAATCAGACGCTGGGACCTATACATCACTGGACGCAGCTCTCACCATCAAATGTCTCTCTGTACACAGACATGTTGCCAGAGCCACTGTGGCGTGTGAAATCTCTACCTTGGCACAAAATTCACATAATGGCCCTGGGAGGATTCTGTGAAAGCGGGAAGCGCTTCCTCTCCAGTGCTGTGTTTGGAACTCTGTGAACATCTCCAAGGAGACATGGCTCAAGTGCTAGCCGTTGATGGAGATGTCAAAGAGTAGAATGGCATTGGCCACGGCTGGCAGCTGGTGGCTTGAGGGCAGTATGAACATCTGCAAAGTCTCAATGATCAGTCTGGTCTCTACAGATGGAATTTCCCTTAGCTGACATGCTTGGGGCCAGAAGTGTTCTGTATTTCAAAATATTTTTATAGACAAAATGAGATGTTTTCAGGGAAGGAACTCATGTCCTTAGATAAAATTTCTTTATGTTCTACATATAACTTCTAACCTATACGTTATGTAGTCACGTGGTGTAATATTTTTAGTGTACCTGCAGTCTGGTTACAATCCATCTCATGTGGCATTTTCCACTGATGGCATTATGTCAGTGTTTTAAATTTTGGAGAATCCTCTCAGGTTAGTGGAACATGGTTGGGCCGTTCCAGGCCAGGGAGCAGTACAAACAGGACCAGAAGCAACAGTGGGTAAGGAAAATTAACAGTGAATAAGCAGATCTAATTCTGTGACACATGGGGCTCAGAGTAACTGCAGGGCTCCACTGGAAAGGTCAGCTGGATCTAGATGGTGGAAGCTACTGAATGCTAACGAAAAGGGGTGGAACCCAGAGAACCTGTGGGGTTTTCTAAACAGAGAACCGGGTATTGTAGGCAGGGTTAGGGAAACGGTGTAACAGCGACGGGCAAAGCAGACGAATACTCACTCCTCCTCGTTTCTTGTCTCCCTCTTTCTGTCCTTTCCCCGAACATACCTCAGTGTGCAGCCCTGCACACCCCAGTCAGAGTTTATGTTGAAAACATTTCAGTTTTTCTCCTAATCTTGAACTGCTCCTACTATCTTGTTAATCATAGATAAGGCAGAAAAAAGGAGTTTAATATCTGGTAAGAAGACAGGTATATAGAGTTTAGAGGATATTACTGTACAAAAAAAATAAGTTTATAGAGTTGAAAAGCAGGGTAATAAAATGCAGTTTAAAAATGTAAGAAAAACTCAAGGATAGAGTTCGATATATACTAATAAGCAAGATAAGCAATATATACTAATAAGCAAAATTAATCCATGGTTTTTCACATTAGTAAAAGAATAGAAAAGACTACCCATCTGGTATCAGTAATTAAGAGATATTATGATTTGAATGTGATACGAGTCGGGAAGTAAAGAGGCCACAAGTGGATGTGCTGGTCCTTCCTCTCTGCCCTCCTCAGTGCATTTGCACTTTTTTTTTAAAACCCTGGCCACAAGACAGCGGCCACAGCACCTGGCATCCTGTTCTCAAGTGACGTCATCCAAATTCGGAATTAAGGTGTTGGAGCTGGGAAGGAGACTTGTGCTTCCTCTACCTTCTAGCAACGAAGCAAGACTTTCTGGTCTCTCCATGTTTCCCTGACCAGAGGGCCGAATGAAACACCCTCTTACAGAGCGAGCACTGTCACAGGGGAAGGGGACCACGGTCAGGTGTGACTCGACTCCACGGTGCCCAAACTCAGCAAAGATAGCAAGTAGGGAGGGGAATGTCTGGTGGACAAGCAAGGAACCTTGTCTGCCACACAGAGGAACACAAGAGTGGATACTGGGAACATCGGGAATTAGAGCAACTGGACGGGGCCCTAGCCTGGTAAGTTTCAAAATGGATAGCCCATGTCTGTCTGTCATTACTGACTTTCCCGCACCAACTTCACATGCTCTGAGTGCTCAAAAGGAGGTAGTAGCAAAGGGAGTCAGATTTAAACCTATAGGAATCATGCTGATACTAAGAAAGGAGTTTGTTTGTTTGTTTGTTTGTTTATTATTGAGACAGAGTCTCACTCTGTAGCCCAGACTGGTCCTGAACACGCTATGTAGCCCAGGCCATTCCTCCAGCCCAGAAGGGAGCTTTTAGATCAGAGATCCACAGGTGCTGGGAGAATGGCTCAGTGGCAAGTGCAAGGCCCTGAGTTTGATTCTCCAGTACCACATAAACTGGGCATGGTGGTGTACGCCAGTAATCACAGCATTCGGGGAGGCTGAGGCAGGAGGATTTCTAGAAATTCGAGGGCAGCTTGGGCTCCATAGTGAGTTCAGGACTAATCGGGACCAAAGAGAAAGATCCTGTTTCAAAAAAAAAAAAAAAAAAAAATCAGAGACCTTAAAAGACACAATGTTTATCTATAGGTAGGAAAGGTAATAATGGAGTCCGGCTTTTCACTGTCCTGTGTGCTGATGGACAGGGCACATCCTGCAGAATTAGGCAAATTAGAAAAGGATATACACCTATGACTATCCAAAGAATACCATTTGGAGATGTCTTAGCTCCTTTCTCGCTGTTGGGACAGAATAGCCGACATACATGGCTTAAGGAAAGAAAGTTCTGTTTAGCTCCCAGTTTCAGAAGGTCTCAGAGTCCATTCATGGGCAGCTGGCAATGGCAGGAGCAAGGACAGCCTGAGGACAGCTGTTCACAGTATGGTAGACAGAAGCCAAGGCAGGGAGGAAGGGCAGCACCAGCACAGCCCTCCAGGTCAAGCCCCAAGGGCCTGCCCTTCCCAGCCACACTCCACCCCACATGGGGAAGGGGTACACGGCTCTCTAGGTGTCCCACCACAGCCGAACACACGAGGCTTTAAGAGACACTCCAGATCCAAACTGCAGTGGGGGACAACTCATTAGGGCCCACCACAAACACTTATTGGGGATCTATTGTGTGTCAGGCCTTGTCCTAGTGAGCAAAACAAAAATTCCTTGCTTTCATGATGCTACAAGCTAACATATAACGGTTGACTTTCATAGAAGGGAGCAAGAATAATTGGAGAGGGCAACTAGGATCAGCAGCCATGGGGCCTGCTGTGGGACAGGTGCAACAGGGCGGCCACTAGGGGGCATTAGAACCAGGTGCCCCTTTTCTTGAAGAAGGTGAGGGGGACCGCCATGAGAACCTTAAGGGAAGGTCATGTCTAGAATCAGCCACTCCATTTCTCTTCCTCACACAGGAAACTACAGATGATAATACTTGATATACTACAAAATGTCTCTATTCAGTATTTAGTCATTTATTTAGTGGTGCTGGGGATTGGACATAGGGTTTCTACACTGAGCTAGATCCCAATTCACCCCCTTTTTAATGCTTATATTTTGAGACAGGGTCTTGCTAAGTTGCTGAGGCTGAGCTCAAACTTGGGATTCTCCTGCCTGAGCCTCCCCGAGTGCTGGGATTCCAGTCTTATGCCACTCTACATTGTGAAAAATAATCGATACTGGTTTTAGTGGAAGCAGCTATCACACAAGATAGTCTTCTAAAACACATCTCAAAGACTTTGGTGTAGATGGATGGCACTCACCCTTGGAACCACATTGGGTGGGGCTATGTGATTTCAGGTTGCCACGAGGCTTGGGGTTCAACTCTTACCCTGCCACTAACCAGCTGTGAGTGTTGGAAAACCCATCCTTTTTTGTGGGCTTGGCTTTCTTTTCTTTGATTGAAGAAGCTGTATAATATCCAGGTCCACTGCAGGGCCCAACTCACATATCTTGTGGGTAAGGATTCTGCTGGCAGATGCTGTTCTCAGGGCTCTGGTGGGCACCCTGTGTTCTGCTCTGCAGCCCACCAGGAAAAGCAGGCTCACAGATAACTAAAGAGCTACCTAATGACTTAATGGGCTTTAAAATGGGCAGCTAGGTTTTAATTTTCTCTTAGAGCAGATTTCCTGGGGTAAAGTGTGCTTTGCAGAGGATAATAAGCGCGTAGGCTATTGGAATTGCTGCAGAGTATCTTATTTGGAAATCAGGTTGAAGCCACATTTCTCTGGTAGCTTTTACTATCAGAATAAACTACAAGCCCCAGAGGAATGTTTATACGGACATTAAATCCATCGGAAAGTCAGAAGTATCTGAGAGTTAAGCATCTGTAAATATTTAAAACAGGGTGAAATCAAATAGTACTAATAATAATCTTTTTCAAGTTTGTGTACAGGCAAACGAAAAACCTCAGAACGATCTCTGGGAACACTTTTATGTTAAATTGTTAACTCCGTGGTCTTGTCAAGGACTCAAGCCATACAAGTTCCAGTGATGTTTGGGAAACCCAGAATGCAGGCATTCTATAGAACCAAATGGGCCTGACAGTGGGAGTTAGGGGAGATGCGAGGCTGTGGGAGAGCCAAAGATGGGGAGGGATTGTAATGTTGGTGTGATATATCTGTGCACAAAATACTCAAGTTCATTGCAAATAATATCTGTCACATATATGTATAATATATATAAATGGAGAAAAAAAACTTAGAGCAATGCATAGTCCACCAATTCGAGTACTCAGTCAACTCTACACTTGTGAAGAGTCTCACAGAGGATGGTGGCCAGGGTTGCTGAGGAGACCTTTCCTCCTCGCTGGTGGACTTTAACAGCAATGCTGTCACAGGAAAACACAAAACAAGCCTGTTGCTTTCTCATCCTTTCAGGACTCTGCTCGTCGTGCCCCTGCACACAAGCCTCCTCGCATTACCTGTGTTCTTGCTTTCTCAGACCATGGATCAGGCCTTACAGTAGATATTCTGTTCACGCCATCTTTTTTCGTTCTCTCAATAGGTCTGGAAAGCAGCAACGATTTGGTCTGTTTCGCAGCAGTGGGGACCAACGTTCCAAGAGAGGAAGTGGCTACTGTGCACTGCTTTTACTCCAAGGGCTAAAAAACACTGACGAAAAACTCAAATCCTGGAACAATTCGAGTGTTCCTTCTGGGGCACATTTAGTGTTCAGGGCGCTCAATGCCAAGGCACTTCCACGCAGCCCGGCCACCCCTGTCTTCAGCCATCTTCCCGAGAGAGGGAGGTCAAGGACGCGACACCCTCCCTGTGTCATTGCCTCCTTTATCTGACGCTCCCTCCATCTTGCCTATCTGTCCTAAATTATAAAATTTCCTGGTTTGCAAAGAAGAAACAAAATTTTAGTAAGAAAGGGTTAAAAAGCAAGGGCATCCGAGTGTTTATGCATTAGCACATGACATTTCTAATAATCTACATTGAGGATTTTTTTTTCCCCCAGCATTCTCCTAAGTGCCTCTTTAAAACCTCAGTGACATACAAGATAGCTACCGACTAATTTGTTCTGGCAGAAAAACGAGTTCACTGTTACTGAAAATATGTTTTCTATCACCAGATCACATTCAGGTCATCGACTGGCGTTTCACTGGCGGGAGGAAGTAGAATTCACCTCCTATGAAACATGATGGAGAGAAAAGAAATAACATTTTGACCTATGCCAACATTAGCAAAACGAAAATCACAGTCAATTTTCTCCAAGGGGAGGTCCAATAGTTTGCGTTTCCGCAGCGGTGCATCAATTTGAATTTTTTTGTGTACGTGAACGAGGGTACGAGAAATACACTGTGAGCAAATGTGAGCAAACAAGTGTGGAAAGGAAGCCTAAGCAGCCTTGGCTGGATGACGGAGAAGATGCCGGCGGGGCGAGCACCCCAGGGAGGGCGAAGACAGCGCTCACAGCTTCCACGGGCGGGGTCTCGCCTCGCTCCTGGCCGGTCCGCCCACGCAGAGGGGCGGAAGTGGCACGCGTGGATGACCAGGATGTGGAGCGGGAGAAAAGAACGCCCTTGATCTTTTCTTTTTTTCTTTTGGAAATAAAGAAGGATTACGATCCAGCAGTCCCAGGGCTTTGCCGTTTCCCTACGTTTGTCAGCGCAGCTGGGGCGCCTGCGTCCTGGGCGGCGGCGGGTGACATAGTTTCCGGCTGACGCCAACAGGCGGGTGACTTGGCTTCCGGCTGACGCCAACGGGGCCGCGCGCAAACGTGTGAAAATGGAAACGTTGGCTGGACGGCCTTCCTTGTGTTGTGTTGAAACGAGACGTCTTGCCTACGGGCAGCCACAGGGAGAGAGCATCGCGAATACAGGGCACCTTTCCCCAGACGATTTCCAGACGTGGAAAACAACTCTCAGTTTTGATGAAGAACTAAGACCGCGTGGACTTTGTCTTTAGCTACTCAGGACAGGAAAGTCTGGCGGTGTAGGTACGAGGCCTGGGTAAGCCTCGCCGGGCAGTCGTCACTACCGCCCTAGTGAAAATCAGCCCAGCCACAATTACGCCAACCAGTGCATGCGTAAGTAGAGTTCACGGGCATCTAAAGAGAGAAAAAAATCTAACAAAACAAGGTAACTGGCTTTCCCTCATTGGCAATGTTAATCAGAGACGCCTGCGCTGAGACCCCAGGCTCCCACGGGAGGAGCCCAGAGGAAGGCAGCTGAGACACGGCTGGTTATTCAATAACTGCTTTTAGATGAAATTTAACTTTCTCTTTCTCTCTCTAGACTTGGAGCCTTATAGAGATTTTTAATTTTGCCAATCGCTTGGTGGCACAGAGGCTGAGATCTGCAATTTCTAATTAAACTATCCCTCATGTCAGTTTCAGAAAAGTCGCTCACAAACTTCAATCAAACTTCAATCTGCGCATTTGATCACTACGGTTCGTTTTGACAGTTTTGGAAGGTGGAACCTGGTCCGGACATGCGACTGCTTTGTAGCAGATTCGCAAGGAAGGGGACATGCTGCATGAGAATTTTTAAACAGGTGAAGTAAGGGACTAGCCTGAGGGGAGGGAGGAGAAGATTCTGGTGACAGAAAACTGGAGGACACGACTTGGAGCTTGGCTGGCTACACAGCCTGGCTTTGCGCCCGCTGCCTAACCTTCCCTTATCTGACTATGCTCTGCTATTCTACTGCACAATCCTCCTTAGATTTAAGAGGAGAAAAAACAAAGTTGTCAAAGTGACTTTTCTACCAAAGGGCAAGATCTTGGTGAGTGCTGGAGGAGCACGTGACCGGCAGACGAGACAGCTCAGGGCCTGTGGCCTAGCTCCTAACGGGAGGCGGCAAGGACAGGGGTTACCCTAGAAGCTTTCTCTCCAGCTGGCTCCTCCCGCCCCTCTCCAGCTGCTCTTCTCCCTAGAAAAAATACACTATAAAGACAAGATGTGTCAACCGGCCTCCCTCTTGGCTCCAGATGAGGGTTACAATTATGTTTTTACTGGGCTGTTAAAATACGTGTCTGCCCGGAGTGGTCTCAAATGAGTTTAGATGGTAATAATGATAATTTATACAAGTGGTGAGATGTAAACTGTTTCATGATACTTGGAGTAGAGAAATGGATCTTTTTCTATTTGTTAAAAGAAAATACAATTTGAACTCACATCTGCTAAGTTTGGCAAGGAGGTCCAAAACCTGCGAGTTTAGGAGGGTGGAGTGGAGGAAGAAGAAAGCCCCTTGCCTTAAACGTAGGAACACACTAGGGACTGCGTGCAGATCGGGTCTGTTCATAGACTCTGTTCTTCACTAAGAACAGGTGGCAGGTGTCCCTCATCTGGCTGTTAGATTCCACTCCAGGCATGTCGTAGAAGTCCTCACCATGGGCCACAGGAGAGTTCAAAGAGCCTCTTCTGGCTCATGTGCTGTCTTTCCTATACCAAATGGCACATTTTCAGAGGGTCCAGAACTGGCACCCCCCCCCACCCTCCTGCCCTAGGGTAACAGTCAGAGTAATCTAGGTTACAGTGTGATAACAAAAAGGTCCCAGCATTAGAAATTGCTATTAAGATGGGAACAAGCTATTTTCTTTCTGTGGAGGGCTGTGGCAAGAATACAAACGGACGATTGGATATCAGAGGTCGAAATATTTGAAACTAATGAAACAAGGTAACTGTTAAATGAAATAGGTTGTACTATCTCATTCTGAAAATAAAATGTACCTAGGAAACTTGGTTTGAATTTAGAATTCTGGCACATGAGTATCTGCCTTGAACCTGGCGGGGTACACAACCCTTTCGTCTTGCCCGCTTCTGCCCACCCTACCCCGTATATCAAAGCTCTGTAGGTGTGGCCCCCGGCAGCCCCTCTGGTTAAGAAGAGTCGAAGGGCAGCTGTAGACTCTAGATGCAGGCTCGTGAATAATAGAGAAGGACATTTCCTGTTAACCAAACAAGGAGGTGCATTAGTAAATATGGAATGAATAATTGAGATGACCCGAATTGTGTTTGTTGTTGTTAGCTTGTTTTCTGTCAAAAACAAAAGTCCTAAGTTCATAATGGGGCACATAGAAAGAGGAAGATTGAAGCGATTCTTCCAACTATCCCAAGGCAAAGAGACTCAGCATGTATGAACTTGGTGCCGAGTCATTCTTCCGAAAATGAAAAGGAGAGGCCTCTTCTGTGTTTTGTGCTGATCGATCATTGGGTGGTGTGGAGGGGAAAGCTCAGTTCACACCACAGGGGTCACCATGTAGTGGTCATGGTTGCACATGGCCCATGGCATTCAGGCCTCTCAAAGCCTTTGGTCGTCACCACAACCCAGAGTGAGGAGGACAGTAAGGGTACATGAAGCAGGTGTTTGTTAGGATCCCTAGCTGTTTGAGAGAAGATACAGCTAGGGACAAGAAACACAGAAGGAAGAAGTCACCCAATACATCTTGTTTTTTCTACTGCCCCATGTTCCTGGCATGTAGCTATCTCAAATCCATGGGCAGTCATTCCAACCCACGGGAATGAGCCAGGCGGGTGACCGTGAGCACTTGCTGCCATGCATAAAGCCCGACATATTGCTTAGTTTCTTGGGCATTCCTGCTCACCCCTTCACCCATCCTATTTTTATTCCTTTATTGATGATATTACATAGTTCTTGAAATCAGTTCATGCCCTTGAGAATTCATAGGATCAGGAAGGTAAAGACTTCTTTCTCTAAATCAACCTGCTCCAGATCTTGCAGCTAATCACGTGATACTTCAAGTATCATAGGTTTGTTGGTAAGCAGAGCACCAGGACTCACCATTATATTCCAAGAAGGAAAATAAAATAAAACCCAACAGAAAAGGAGGAGACACCAGATACAATTTCATCCACACCGTTTCTTCAATCTGTATTTATCATTTGTTAATATCTTTCCTTCAAACCACTTGCTGTGGGCCAGGCATTATGTTAACAGTTCTACCTGAAATATCATTACAACCAGATTAGCCCTGTAGGATTCATGTAGGAAAAAGCTAAGGCTTAGAGAAGTTAATTAACCCAGCAAAGGTCACACAGCTAATGAGTGGGTGATCTGGGAATCAAATCCCCATCTGTCTATTCCTAAAGCCATGCTGTTAAATCATACCTAACCTGGTACAGTGGTGGGTTTGCATACTATCGGCATATACTTTGCAGGACTAATATAGTAATTAAAAGAGACGAATATATTTAAAATGTTGGGAAAACCATAAATTCCCTACAGAGGTTTTCTGTGACCGTTTCTCTCAATTTTACACAGGGCTAACTCTGTTGTCTTGAGTGGCCAATCCTGTATTAATCCTATAATTCATCCTTAAACCACCAATGTCTTGATTCCTGACTTCCTCTGTAGCCAGAGGGAAACTGAAAGATGCCTTTTGTAAAAAGGCTTAACACCTGCTGTCAAAGGGCACTAAACCATCTGGATCTTCAGAGGAGTATAGACTCGCTTACAAAAGAAGTAGATTAATTTGGACATTGTTTCCCTACATAAACCAGGCATAAGAAGGCGCACAACCCAGGGAAGGCTAATCACGCTGAGAGTAGAAGCACTTATTATAAATAATTACCATGTAATTATCCACAACTTCCCTGCAGTCTGTAGCCTGAGGTTAGTCTTAGGAGGCACCCCTTCCTCCCATAAGTTGATCAAGCATGTGTCCGTGTCTTATGGCTGGTTACTGCCCAGCCGGGGACCTATTTTTTATGTGGAGAAGACCACAGTGCTTATGACGAAGGCTCCAAATAGCTTGGGTGTTGGGGTGGGGGTTCTTTAGATGGATCCACAACCCCCTCCTTTTTCCCTAAATAACACAGTGCCTTTTTGCAAGTATGTGGGCGTGACATATCTGACTTCTTAAGTGTTCATTGAGCAAGTGAATGCATTATGCAGTGACTAAGCTGCAAGTTCAAGCCACCAGGAGGCCTCACTGAAGCCCTTAAAAGGAGCAATGGCAAAAGCCTGGACGCGTGCATGGAGAGACACAGACATCCAGAGGGGCATGATTTCAGCTCCACGTTTATCTTGATGGGAGCAGCTACGCATGTACGTTCCAACCTCTAAACCTCGGCATCAGTATTCACCTGCTCAAGATGATGAACAAGCCACTCTCTTGAATCTTCCGAATTGGACTATGAGGAGCTGCACAGCTGGCTGGAGGACAGTAAGGGACCTGTTTCCCAGTGGGCCAGATGCAGTTCAGTGCCAGGCATGGAGACATTTGAAACAGTCACAGGCACAGGCTTGAAATCCCATCGATTTCATGAGCAAATTATTGCTGTCATAGCCATTGTTAATTGAACCTTAATATACAATAAGCATGCTCTATTTACTGTCTCCTGTCATCCTTTAATAACACTACTAGATAGCTAATACTATTGTTCCCATGTATGGATGAGAAAATGGAGACTAAATAGTTTGATAGAGGTCACCGGGTAACAGGTTCCAGATCGGAATCAGGTCTGACTGAGGCTCTGACCCACAAAGGCTTACCAAACCAGAGCTTCCTTGGGATATGTAGGCAGAGAGGACACGAGGGCATGGGGCGGAATCCTAAAGTCACCCGAACTGGTCAACTTAATAATTTTAAATCTTTGTATCAGAGATGAAGCCTTAACTCACTTCTTTGTAATCTTTATTTTGCCTACTTCTGAGTACTCTCAGTAGTGGCACCACTGTGATGCTTTTCCAGCTGTCCTCAGATTCTGCCAAGGCATCTCGCTATCTCCCTAAGTAATATCATTCAGTACAGCAGCAGGAAGAATGGCACAGTGGTTAAAGCATTTTCCAAGCAAGTGCAAGGCCCTGAGTTCAATTCCCCAGCACCACATAGCCAAGTGTGGTGGCGCACACTTGTAATCCTGGTACTGGGGAGGCTGAGCAAGAGGATTGGCGTGAATCCAAGGCCAGCCTGGGCTACATAGTGAGTTCAGGACCAGCCTGAGCCACAGAGGTCAAAAAAAAAATCATTTACTCCAGAGGGACTATAGTGAGGTAACAAGTGTCACTCTAAAATTCATTTCTACCCAGAACCTCAAGATGTGATTTCGTTTGGAAGCAGGGTCATTGTAGATGTAATGGTGAAGATGAAGTCCTAAATCTGATGGGTGGGGACGCTCAGAGACACAGGAAGTTCGTGTGAAGACAGAGCAGAGATTTGAATGACTCAGCTGCAAGGCAAGAAGTGCCTCAGATGTCGAGGAACTGAGTGAAAGAGACCAGGAAGACTTCCTTGGCCCCACAGGAGGGAGCCAGCCTTGCCAACGCCTTCACTATGGCTTCCACGCTGCAAAAGAGGGGGCTTCTGGATTTTTCCCCAAAATTATTGTTCTTATTAGTATTTGCTATCCATAATAATTACAATTGACTTGAGGAACCTGTGCGTCCACATTTGCATCTGGGTCTTTTTCACTTCCTTTTTATCCTACCACTCTACTGCTTGTTCCTTTACCTTCTCCACAAAATCTGTTCTATTTTCTCTCATTAATCTTTTATTTTTCTCTTTTACTTCTTATAGTGTAGTCTTCTCATTCTAAAAAACCATGGGATATTAAACTTCTGTTTTTATTTCACTTTGCAAGCATAATGGTCATAAGGTGCATCTATTTTTCTAAAAATGACTCAAATTTATCTTTCTTTATGGCAAAGTAGTATTCCATCATGTATATATACCATTTTTTTTTTTTTTTTTTTTGAGACAGGATCTCATTCTGTAGCCCAGACTGGTTCTGAACTCTGTATGTAGCTCAGGCTGCCTTTGGACTCAGGGCAATGCTTCTGCCTCAGCCTCTTGAGTACTGAAATTATAGGCATGCACCACCATGCCCAGCTTTATGTGGTGCTGGGGAATCCAACTCAGGGCCTTGAGCTTATAAGGTGAGTGCTTTAACTGCTGTGCCATTCCTCCAGCCTCACATACCACACCTTCTTTATCCATTATCTGCTGACAGGCATACCAGCTGCTTCCAAGCCTTAGCTAGTATGAGTTATATTGCTAAAAAATATGGGTATATGTGTATAACTGGTGTATTAAATCTTTAACTCTTTTGGGAAGATACTAAGTTTCCATTGTTTTGAGACACCCAATTTGTGGTGCCTTGTTAAACATCCCAGGATACTAACAGGAGCTGCCCACACTTGCCCATGCTGGCATCATCTTTTGTGGAGTTGTTTCCACTGTGCTCTTCCACCCTGGCCATCCCACAGCTGCCACCCTTCACACACCCGAGCAATGTGCTTTCCTCTGCCAAAGAGTTTTCTTCTTTAAGCCTGGATGAGCTTCCAGGGATCCTTTTTAGTCAGAAATTCTGCATTATATTCCTCCAGAAATAAATACACATCAATTTTTACATGAGAATATTTCTTAATGAATTAATCATAAATACTGGATGCAATGCAAATAACCAAAGTTGAACAATGGTTGAATAATCATATATTCATATGACTGAAACCTATGTAGTCATTAAAAGTATATTTTGAATTAACTTGTGAATAACATTGGAATATAAATGCTGTCAAAAGCAGGATGAACAACCCCAGACAACACAATTTTAGTTTTTTTTTTCTGACATATGTTTGCATAGATAAAAGTTTGGAGAGATACATAATTTTGATTGTCTCTGAGGAGTCACTATGGGATTTTTTTATCTGATCTTTTAGTATTTCCTCACTGCTATAGTAATCATTTAATATGCTCATAATAAAAAAAATACCTTATTCAAGAACTTTAGAAATCCCCCAGTATGGTGGCTTTCATACTATTTTTGGCTATACTCATGATAAGAAATATGGCTTGTATTGTGACTGTAATAGGATGAATACCCCACGCCCAAAGTTATTCAGGTCCTGATCCCTGGAATCTGTGAACATGCCCCCTTATAGGTCAAATGAGACTATGCATATGAGGTTAAGGGCCTTGTTATGTGGAGATGCTCCTGAGCGGTCCAGGTAGGCACTGGTCATCACAAGGTCCTTATGAGAGGGAGACAGGAGTGCAAGAAAGAGTCAGAAGAGGTGAAAGGATGGAAGCAAGAGACTAGACAAAGGAGAGGAAGCCATGGACCAGAGAACGCTGGCAGCTTCTTGAAGGGGGGAAGGTGATGAGTCAGACTGTCCTGTGGAGCCTCCAGAGGGAGCACAGCCCTCTGAAGCCTTCACTTCAGACCTCCGACTCCAAGATCATTAAATGTGTGCTGACTTAAGCCATTATGTTTATGGCAATTCGTTATAGTAGTCAAAGAAAAGTAGTACAATGACCGATGCTCTCTGGAACAGAATCTTTGCAAAACATTATTTACTCTATTTTTGTTTCACATTGATTGCCATTGGTTGAATTGTGTCCCACCAAACACACACACACACACACACACACACACAAACTAATCCTCAAAATGTGGCCTTATTTACAGAAGAAGAAAAGTCATCATAAAGGTAACAAGTGAAGATGAGGTCACTACATAATTGCTGTCTTTATGAAAAGAGGGAAAATGGGCATGGCCTGGCCGTGCAGCGGGACCCTGGCCCTAGGGGACCTTAGTTTCAGTATTGTTGTCTCCAAAAGGGAAAGACAGTAAATCATTATTACTTAGAACTGCCTACGGCAGTCCTGGGAAACTAACACACCTATTCTATTCTGGTCTGTTCTGGTCTAGACTAGTCCAGTCTAGTCTAGTCTAGTCCAGTCTAGACTACTCTCTACTGTTCTATTCTGTTCTTCTTTATTAATAAACATATTTCTCAATCTACTAATTGTGAATGATATCAGCCGCCACAGCTCAGCTTTGATGTTATTTCTTTTCTTTCTTTTCTTTCTTTCTTTCTTTCTTTATTATTTTTTTTTTTTTTGGAGACAGTCTTGCTCTGTAGTCCAGGATGGTCCTGAACTCATATGTAGCCCAGGCTAGCCTTGGATTCATGACAACCCTCCTGCCTCAGCCTCCTGAGTGAGTGTTAGGATTGCAGACATGCACCACACCTGGCTTTATGTGGTGCTGGGGAATCGAACTCAGTTTTGTGCTTGCTGGGTGAATCCTCCTACTACTGTGCCATTCCTCCAGCCTCCCACAGTTCAGCTTTAAAGCCCTTTTCCAGTTATCTCCAGTCTAATTTCCTAACCTCGAACTTAGCTGACCCTCTGTGCACTGACCCTGAGGGGTCCAGCACAGACCATTCCCACGACAGTGAGCGCTCAGGACAAGCTCTTTGAGCCACTGTCTTTCCCTTCGATGGCTCTTCTTTTCTCAGTGTCTGGCTTTATGTCACCTTTGGTGAGACTTCTCTGGCTCTTTCAGGAGGCACATGTAGCCGGGCTCTATGGCACATGCAAGTAGTCCTAGTATTCTGGGCGGTTGAGGCAGGAAGATTGTAAGTTTGAGCCCAGCTGGGGTGACTGTGTAACTTAGTGAGATCCTGTCTCAAAAAAAAAAAAAAAAAAAAAAAAAAAAAAAAAAAAAAAAAGGCTGTCAGGTCAACAATGAAAGTGTCCGGAAGGGCCTGCTCTGGACAGCACTGTTCCAATCCGCCAGCACAGCTGCTCACTAGAATGTCTTGGAGGAGGAGCTGGGTCATTGGTGACTTCTATGTTGGCGGTGTGGTGCAGGTGAAGGCCCTGGGGTTCTCACTGCGCCAGATCACAAAGGGCCTCCGTTTCCAGCTTACAATGCTATCCCAGCAGGACTGTCATCTTGTCCTTAAAAGCCCTGGACTTGGACTCCTTACAGATAAAAGTCCTTTTCAGATACCCACTTCCAGAACAAGGAGCTTCATCCATATGGAAGATCTGTTCTGGCAAGTGATTCCCCTCTACGATCAGCATATTTAGAATTGTCCAAAGTTCTTCAGCTGCCTTCGCACCAGTTGTCACCAACTCAACCTCACGTTCCCCTTACATAACGAGGAACGACTCTCAGTTGCTTAAACCACCCAAAGAGAACAGAAATGTGGGGATCCAGCCTGCCCTTTTGACACCATGCACCGTCTTCTCAGCATGGCTGAGAGAGGTGCGCCTCTGTGTCTGGTCCTCAGCCCAGGTCGCTGAAGGTTATCTGACATGTGCCTTTCTGGATCCGTTGTCTCATAGGCCCCAGCAATGCCAATCATCCAGCAGCTTCTGGGACTCTGTTGTTCAAGATCATAGCAAGGGTGGGAGGGGTGGGAGGGGTCAGACCGGACTGGCAAGCAACACCTATTTCTGGCAGCGCTGGCAGTGGATTATACATGCTCAGGGCCAGGACAAACAGCAAGCACAGGATTGAATCATATGTACAACGCAATCAAGGGGCAGTAGCATGAGCCCGGTGAGGCTGCAGCCAGGTTTTATTGTTTTGTTTTGTTTTTTGAGACAGGGCCTCACTCTGTAGTCCAGGCTGATCCTGACCTCAGCATGGAGCCCAGGCTGGCCTCAAAATTAGAGCAATCCTCCTGCCTCAGCCTTCCAAGTGCTAGGATTATAGGCGTGCACCACTATGCCAAGTTTATGTGGTGCTGGGGAATCAAACTCAGGACCTTGAGCTTGTGAGGCAAGCACTTTAACTGCTGAGCTATCTTCCAGCCCCTGCTGCCAGCTTTACCTGGCACACTGTTTGTCAGTAAAGAGGTTTTTGTTTCGTTTTGTTTTTAAGTAGGAGTTCATTTTATAATAATGAGAAAAAGTGTGGTAGGGTAGACCAGTAACAAACCAGTAACAGAGTTATCCTCATCATCAAGTATCATGTGCTGTTCGTCATTATATGTCGCTGTACTTTCACCTGAGCGGGAGCACAGTGGCTGTGTACACCAGGGTCGTCACAAACAGGCGAGTCTTGCATCTTTATTGTCGCTACGATTCACTAGGTAATAGGCATTCTTCAGCTCCATGATAATTTCATGGGATCGCCCTTGTACGTGCAGGCCATTGTGCACATCATTATGTGGCACAGGGCTATATTTTAATAAATGAGATTTTTTTCTTGTAGTGAATGAATTGCCATTTTCTCTCTGGGGAACTGAAACAAAAAATGAAAACACGTATTAATATTCACAGAACTAAATGATGAAATAAATTTAAGCTTTCAAATGGTATTTCTGGAACTTGTCACATTTGATCCTCTAAGGTTATTAAAATTGCAGTAAGATTTTCACACACCCTGTTTTAAAAGAATTGTTCATTCTGTATTGACTATTAAGCTCAGCTTGATTTTCTTTTAGTAGCCTTCATTTTGAACATAGGTATGTCTTGACTAGTTGCTGCCCTGTACTGAGCCCCAAGGGATGATATTTTTATGGTACACATGTTACAAGTCCCTCCACTGCTAGCTGCAGTCCTCCCACGTGTAGAAAGACTTCTCGGGAATGTGTCCACTGGGCTCCTCATCCCCAAGTCCAAACCTCCCCAAGCCTTGTTCCGAGCATCCAGGATGCCCAGATTCCCTTCCCAAATGACATGGAGCCCGCTTCTGGGAGCTACATGTCAGCATGTGTGTCTTCTCCCGGTGACCATGGGCACTCCCAATGGCGACAGCAGTCTCCCTGTTCTTCCTCCAGGTCCGAGAGGTGCTCCGTGAGCGACTGCTCCTGGGCTGGTGCCCTATGGGAAGGCAGAGGTGGCTGCAGACCTGGACCTGGGAAGCAGCTCTCCCAGCTCTGCCACACTCCAATGCAGACACCCAGGAGTGTGAACCTGGCCTGCCATCATTACAGAGGTACAGGTGTCAGGTGGGAAGGTGGAACCTGTGTTACCTAGTCATTTGCTCACATTAGTTGGTGACTTTTAAATATTTGGACATGTGGTGGTGGGGCTGGAAGAATAGGAAAGCAGGTTAAGCACTTGTATAGCAAGCACAAGGCCCTGAGTTCACCTTCCCAGACCATATGAGCCGGGTGTGGTAGCGCAGGCCTGTAATCCAGCACTTGGGAGGCTGAGGCAGGAGGATTGCTCTGAGTCTGAGGCCAGCCTGGGCTACATAGTGAGTTCAGGATCAGCCAGGACTACAGAGTGAGACCTTGTCTCAAAAAACCAAAACTAAACAGAATGCATACTTGGGCATCTCGTTTGTACTCTCACCCTGAGCCTTGCAAATAATAAAGGTGCTCTGTGCTTTATCTCTTCATCTCTTCTCAGCATCTTTCCTAAAGTCTTAAAGACATCATACCACAGTGATACGTGCACACCCGTGTGTGCAGCAGCACGATTCCTAACGGCTAAATCTTGGAAGCGGCCAGTACGTTCATCAGCAGATGAATGGAGAAGACAATGTGGTACATACACACAATGGAGTACCCCTCTGCCATAAAGAAAGATAAATTTCAGTCATTTGTAGGCAAATAGGTGCACCTTGAGACATCACGCTTAGTGAGATAAATCAGATGCAGTAGGTTAAATATTACATTGTTTTGCTAATATGGGAAACCCTAAGTATAAATAAGTAAAATAACAAAATAAAAGAGAGGTGATAGGAAATGGAGATCAGCTCCCTGGAGAAAGGAAGATGGGGGGTGGGGAGGAGAAGGGCGGGGAAGCAAGAGGAGAGGAAAGGGAAACAGCGAGGATGCGGCTGCCGCGGTGCCAATCCTGGGGTGAGTGCAGGAACTAGGTACTGTAATCCATACTGTTAGAAATAATTTTTAGGCGGGGAAAGTGGGTTGATTTTAGCCTGAAAGAAAAAAGACTCTCCCAACTACTGTGTTTTTCTCCCTAGAGAGACAAATGGGTAGGAAGGACTTCCTGCATTATTCTGATGGCAAACGGTGGCAGCGGCCATCCACTGTGTGACTTACATGTCGCATTTCACTTGTCCTCACAACAACCCTGGGCACCTAGCAGAAGATTCAGTGGCGTTCAGTAATTTGTTCCAGGCCGCAGCGCCAGTGCTTCAGTTAGCCAACAAACTACCTCTGTGCTAGTCTTCCAGCCCCAGCACACGTTCAAGTATTTAAAAGTTACCAACTAATGTGAGCAGTGTTTTTTTTTTTTTTTCTCCCTCCGTTGCCTGGTTGGCTGAGTGGTTTCTCCTGGTCTCTCTCTCCTGTGGTGGCACTTAGCTGCAGAGCGGGGTGGCGGATAGCTTCCCCAAAGGCCTCTCAGTCTCCCAGGCAGAACTGCAGCTGCTGGCAGATGGTCCTGCCTGACTTTGGCCTATCTGCTAGCCACTGCCCTCCTTGTGTATTTAAGCCCCACTCTCGTGTTGTCTGGCTCAGCGCCCAGCACTGTGGTGGCCAACAGCAAGCCCTCAGGTCACTCCCGAGGGCACCGCCCAGTTACTTGGCCTAAGTGTATCCCCCACTTGCAAAATGGGGATAATTACCATGGAGAACCTGTCAGGTTACACTATACCAATGAGATAATGTGGGAAGGCACCTGGCACAGTGTTAGCATGTGCTCACCATTAAGGTGATTGGAGTGTGGATCAATGAATGCAGGTGGATTTTTGTTTCAAACCACGGGGTAAAATGCTCCTTGGTTTCCGGAGGAACACTGTGCTTGCGAGGAGAGAAGTGGAGAACTGATTTCAAAGGACAGGGTTGAAATTCTAAGAGAGAGAGAGAGAGAGAAAGAGAGAGAATGCAAACAAAACAAACGAACCAGAGTAGACTAGCACACTAGTGACTGTTAATGTTTAAGGTCCCACCCTGGAGCGGCTTGTTTCTTCGGGACAGAAAGTGCTGACTCGGCCTCCTCCAGGTTTCTGGACCCGGAGGTGAGGACACACCTTTGGCCCTACAGATCTGGATCACGTGAGGCTGGAGGAGCCCTTAAGAGCTGGAGATCTCAGGATACTGCGAGATCACTGTCGGGGCTCACTCTGTCTGTGCACACCTCCACCCCACGTGTGTCCTGCGGCGTGGCCAGGAGACCTGCCTGGGTCCCAGGACACCCCGAGGGCAGGACAGGTGGGCTCAGGAGCCTTCAGATCCCAGAGGAGAGAAAGCTGGTGAGTGAGAAAGGCTTGGCTGACTCAGATACTCGAGTTGAGGGGAGCGGGACGGGATTGCGCCCTGCCCGGGCGCGGGAGGGGGAAACGGGGACCGGGCGCGCGCACCCCAAGCCTCAGGGTCGCAGCCGGTGTTCTTTCCAGGCGACTTCTGGGTCCGCCGCACTGTTGGGGAGGGACCGAGTTGCCCTTCCCTCTCCGCTTGGGTGCTGCGACGGAAGGGAACGGGAACATCCTCCCTCCCGCGGCGCCTGTTCGCGCGGTTCTGATTCGGGAATTCGGAAGCGGCGGAAGGAACTTGGAACTGGTCCCCGGCAGGAAGCCCCGGCTTCAGGCCCCGCGGGAAAGGGCAGACGGAAGCCTTGGAACGTGGGTAAGGAGAGAATCAAGGGCAGAGGAGACCCGGGGACCGCTCCCTGAGACCACCGGGTTCCGGGCCTTGCGGGTCGGCGCGCTGTGGGCGAAAAGCTGGCAATTCAACTCCAGATGCCGCCGTTGCTGATGGATGACCTGGGCAATTATTTAAGCCTGCGATATCCCAGCTGGGCTTCTCTTTCTTCTTGTTCTTGTTCTTTTATTTAGCGGATTTTTTTTTTTTTTGTAGTAGAAATAGAAATAACATATAGCAAGTGTCCACCTAGCGCCGTGCTTGGCTTTTGGGCGAAAGGTAATGATCCTTCTGCGCTATGATTGATAGTGAAATCGGTGCTGAGGACAGCAAACAGCGCTTGAAACCCGGCTCTGCACCCTTGTGGTTTCCCGCGACCCACGGCGGGCACCTGCCTCTCCAGCTCCACTCCTTGCAGTCCTAGAGGGTGCTGGCAGCGGGTATTGAGGGTCGGCGCTCCCCACTGTGCGCAGGCAAGATTGCTGGCCCGGTCTGCCCCTGTCACTTTGCTCCTCCAGGCTCAGTTTCCTCATAAATGTGGAAGCAGCACTCACACTCAGATTGCTTTCTCCTCTTTCCTAAACATCTTAGTTCTGGGTTTTTGTTTGTTTGTTTGTTTTTGTTTTAGTGTAGAATGAGTAAGAAAAGAGATATAAAGAGAATTAAAAAACAAACAATCCGAAGAGAACTTATTTTGTTAACTTGAAAATAAAAACTTAAGAAAGTTGTTCAAAATGAGAATTGGAATTTTTTGGAAAAAGTGCAGCCATTGTGCTGGCTTTTATAGGCATATGAATATGACCGGTTGCCAAGGCCTTCCAGCCTCCTGGACCCTCTAGACACGCCCCCCAGGCCAGTGGAAGGGCAGCAGAAACCCTTCATCTTGTCATGTCAGTGATCTCAGCAAGAAGCTATGGACCTTCATCGTGGGGAGGGTCAGGATGGGTTTCACAATACATAGGGATGTGGCTTATAAACCAACTTACATGTAGATTCCACTGGCCTGATTTAATAGCTTAAGAAAAAGTAGACTTTGACTGACAGTTCAGTGACTTAAAGCGTTAAGAAAAGAGCCCACTGGGTGTACCAGCTGACTCTCTGTGAAAACATTCAAGCAGTAAACAGCATGACCAGATTTTGTTAATAAGTTTATTTTGTTTTGGGAAGTATATGATTTGTTAAAGGAAAAGAAAATTACTACCCTGCTCTGCATAGAGCAACAACACTGAGCGAAGTGTGGTTCAGTCCAAAGAGTGTGATCATTTTAGGTAACATTCCCAATAGTTTCATAATGTGGGATTTCATGGACTGAACTAAGAGCCTGTAAGAGTGTATGCAGGGACCTTTCTCTTAAAGGTGTCTCTAAGACAAAGAGTCATTCACATCTGTATTTCTAAAGGGGTAGGGCATTTAGGATGACAGCTCTGTGGAAGGGCAACTTGTCTAGCATGCACAAAGCCCTCAGTTCCAATCCCAGCACCACCAAAAGGGGGAAGAAAGCAAGCAAAGAATTTAAGTAAAAGTAGACGTCATTCAAAGGGCAGTGATCCCTTGTTTTTCATCAAATTTAGGTTCCTGGCTTAACTGAACTGAGATCAGGGCACTGAAATTTTTGTCCCCTGGGAGATACTGCAGGGATGACCTTGAGCACAAAGTTGCCTTTTACTTCTTTAACTCCAACCTGGAGGCAAGACAGGGTGGTGGTAATGGGAGGGGGAGCTCTTCAGACTACTCTGAAAAAGCAGATTCTTAGGATCTAATCTTGGCAATTGTAAAGCTTATCTCTTAACCTTTTCTCAGTCATTTAATTCTAGATAACAATTGTATTTAAACTACTCAGGCTGGATTATTAACTAAAACCTTGAGGCCTCCAAGGGGCTAGCCCTTCTTTTTTTCCTGTGTGGTTTTTTTTTGTTTGTTTTGTTTTTGTTTTTTACCATTAGTATCTTTCAAAAAGACTTCCTGAGTATCTTATAGCCATTATGGGTCTCTGGGAAAGAGAGCTCCACTGGGAATCATTTCTTGGTTCGTTTATCTATGTAACTAATAGTTTTCCTTGTGTTTGTTGATGAAAATGTTTATACATTCAGTAAAGTCAAGGATGTTCTGGTGTATAGCCACTTCACCTCCCTCGGAATCTGTCATTGTCCAGTTGCTACTCAATAGTTCCTACCGTTCATCAGAAACCATATTTAACAAGGCTATGAAAACAGATAAGACCATGTAAAATTAGGGAAAGAAGGAAGTTTAGATTTGGTCAGTCTGGAAGATACAGATTGTTGAAGAGGTCATGTGACTTTGGTCTGGAAACTCATGTTGGATTTGTCCTATGGAGGACATTGGATTTCATGGGAGGACCTTTCTGTGTTCTCCTGGTTGCAGTCAAGAGCCATAGAAGGTATTTGAGGAAGAGAATGTCTTGTGTTTTAAAAGCTTATTCCAGCAACGGCAATAGGCTGCATTGGAGTGCAGCGGATCTGAAGTCTGGGAGATGTGTTTTAGGCATATTTTCAAATGTCCTGGGGCAAGTAAGTGTTGAGTCTCAAATAGAATGGATAGTAGAGAGAGGAAAAAGGAAAGGTGGCATGTTGGCACTGATTTGCCCTGAGGACCGTTGGCGTTAGGGCTCAGGCACTCTTGTGTGGTCACTACTGTATGGTCTTTGTATTAGGAAGTCAGAGATGAAGATGCCATGGTGTTTTGGCTAGAGACTGTATGGGGCTTTATGTATGGACCACTCGGTGGAAATGTCAGCAGAGAGGAGGGATGTTGTCCTGAAGTGTCCGACAGCAGGGGCAAGCCGAAGCAAGCAAGTGCGCCAGCAGTTAGTGCTCCAGGAGTGGTTGGGTAAGACCGTGTGGAAGAGGAAAAGAAGGACAAGACCTGGAGGAAAGTCTGCCTGTGGAGAGTTTTCAAAACAGAAAAAAATACACAGGTGATGGTGGTCAGTATTTTAATGACTGTTCTATCCACAATGTTCTTGTAACTACCGTTTTCCTTAATAAGTTAAAATAGTCATGGATTTAAAAACATCCTCATACTTGTGGGATGGAGTCTTTTCTGCTCCCGCTGCCGCATTATCACAGGCTAGAAGGGAAGTGGGAGGGAGGAGAAGTGGAACACCTACCTGGGGCGCACTTAGTGCTTAGCCGTAGAAGCCGTTTCTAATAGGAAGCCAGGTAATTTTGCAAATCTGACTTTTCACAGGACAATTCCTCTTATACCTGGGATCCATAACAACCTATCCTGAATGTGACCCTATTTTCCAAATCAAACTTTAGGCATGATGCTTTTTCTGAGGGCGTGGTCACTGAGATGCTATCCTAATATTCAGCAACTCAAACTTTCCCTTCCCTCTACTTTAGTACTGTGGTACCTGCCGTATGTGTCGGATAGGTAAATATTCAGCTCTGTGAGTCTGTCTGATTATGATTACCCTGGCAAGTTGAGGGAAATTAGACTTATTTAACATCTTCTCTATTTCCGTGATTATTCCAAAGTCTTAAAAGTACGCGATGAGGGTTGGGGCTGGCTCATCTCCTGGCGGTGTCTGATATGGGTGTAGGAAGTGCATGCTTCTCTCACTATCACAGTGGGAGGCACTGCGGATCCTCTCAATGCAAGGACTTTGTCTCAAGGGACAGGGATTAGACGTTGCAGAGACCACAAGGGAAGCAGCACGTCCTTGGTCCCCATCCTTCACACTCATCCCCGTTAGCTGTATCTCTTTCCCTGTTGCTCACTGACTGTGCCAGGCACTGTGCTAGCGGTTTGCCCACGTAGGCTTCTTGCCGTGATGGCTCTGGTATGGGAGGTTATTCAGAGGGGAAGCTCGAAGCACAGTTGCACAACTTGTTATGACTAACGGGGTGTCTGCCCATTCCTCCTGTCCTGTTTTTACCCCACTTCTTGAACTCTGCACAATGCCTCACTTTTCTCAACAAAACAAAACAACCCCCCCCCCAAAAAACCCCATAAAACCCCTCCACCCCCTAAAACTGATACAAAGATCAGGAATCTTCCCTACTTCCTTCAACCTAACAATCTCTCCATTCATTCTTTTTTTATATCATGCCTTCAATCCTCTCCTGATTTTTTTAAAAGGATGAAATGCATAAAAACTCTGTTGTTTTCGTCCTGCCAACCTTTTATCCTTCCATTGTCATGCTTGTGTCAGTTGCCTTTTATCTATTTTTCTTCCATTCTGAGTCTTTGGAGAGACACTGGGGTACGATGTGGAGCTGACAGCAAGATCACCCAAGGACTACGGCAGCCATCAGCACTAGGCCTTCCTCAGTTCTTTTTTGCTGAAGTTAAAGTAGCTGTACAGCAGCAACAAGATTTGCATTGCAAGTAGAGTCATGAAGATTTAATAAATGCAGTATTTATATATAGTTGACAGAACTGAGACCTGGAACCTTTCTGCAATGCTTACCTCCCCTGCCTGGAGTTGCTGATTTTCCCGTATATGCCTGCCATCTTTTTTAGAATGAGGCCCCTCCCCCCAAAAGCAGATGATGGCCTTTTTCATTCTCCCATAAATTTTGGCAAAGTGTCTCACTCTGAGGCACGTGCCCTGAAAACCTCAAAGGAATTGTTAAAGGAGACAAAGCCATTGGCATGAATACGTGTACATCTCAATGAATCAAGAAACGCAGTTGTTCAGTGCCAGAGGAGTGTAAGGAGGGCTTAGGGGAAGATTTGGCCAGGGGAAAGCTTACAAGCTTCAATATCAGCAGCAAGAAATATAGAAAGTTAGAGGCACAGCTGTTCCGGATCCTCTGATGTGGAGTTTGCTTTTGACGCAAAGGAAGTGGCAGCCATAACTAATCATGAAAGCAAATAAGGTTCCTGCCTGGCTTTCTTGGTGAAGACCGTACTCGCAAGCAACAAGTCAACTGGAAATAATTTGTGTTGTTTTGGTTCCTTCCTTTCGAAGTACTGGAGTGTTTATAGAATTAATTTGGCTTGGAGGAGAGGACCCTCTTGGGCCACCGTGACACAGGAACTTCCTGAACTGGCAGATGGCCACACTCCTGTGTGAAATCAAAACTTTTTCGACAGGGCGCTGTACCTAAATGTTGGGGTTTGACTAATTCAGATTTTGGTTCAGAGAAAACTTGCCAGAAGCCACTCATTTGAGAAATTTCTAGTAAGGTTGGGTTCTCTTAAAACCTAAAAATGTGTAATTGAACTAGTTTGGTGGCAGGGATCCCAAAAAGAACTTTTCTTGGGTAAGCAGCCTTATAAATGCGACAGAAATGTGTATATTCATGCCCCAGTGTGGCGTGGGAGTTCCTTCTTTCACCACATTGTAACTCAGCCTGCAGCAGGGTTTTCCTGCTCTTGTTGGGTGCTGTTGAGAATCCCAAGCTGGGAGAGAGTCTTGGGAAGTATATGGAGGGCCTGTTGGGATTTACACATGAAGGAACTGAGGTCCAGAGAGAGGCAGGAAGTGACTTGCTGAGGATGCACCTGTTGGTACAGTGGAGGCTGGGGCTTGACCCTGGCCACATGCAAGAATTTGGCAGAGGGCTTCCTGCATGTCTCAGCACCCCACGGACAGCCTCAGCTGTCCTTCATGGTCTGGCGTTATTGTCTCTTCTGTTTCACGGTCTCCTTAACTTCTCTGTTTTTTTTTTTTTTCTTTTCTTTTTCTCAGGGTACTTTTCAAATGGGGTGTTAAAAATCACTGACCAAAGACCAGTAGGAATACATCTGTAGTGACACAAGTTTCCTTAGTTTATCTGCAGCAGATAAAGGACTCGCACTGAAGGGACTGAGGAGCTAGGAGAAAATCTCCAAAGGATTTGGCCCTTGTGCCAAGCGACCCAAGGGAGAGAGAGCAGTCCTACTGGATTGGCTGCTGCTGTCAGGTTACCAGGGCATTTCAGCACTTGACTTTCTCAGCCACCTCAGTTCAAGAGGGACAGAGAAAATAGGATCATTGCTAAGAAAACAACAATCCCTCAGAAGAAAGAGTTGTTTTGCAGCTGCTGTGTGGCCTTGGGTACATAGAAGTACTGCCACCGAGCTGGTAGGCCCATCTCAGTCTCATTAGCAGCAAGGCTGAGTTTCACTTTCTCTAGGACCCAACTATATGGTGAAGGTTAAAAAAAAAAAAAAAAAAAGATTAAAGAGGCGTTACCGCTAACTAATTCCCTCCAAACTCTCCCCATTGTTTTGAACATGCTTTCCCCATTGTTCCCACCTCTTTCTGAAGCAGTTCTGGAAGTCTTCTTTTGAGTCATTAGGAGGTTCAGTCAAAGACAGTGTGTGAGCTGCCCACACACATTCCTCAGGGAAAGTCAGGCCACAAAGCTTGGCAGTGCGCCCTCATCCAGCACACCTCCTGCCTCTGCACCGCCCGGGAGACTCCCAGCTGTTTCCCAAACTCAAAATGACCAGCAAAGGCAAACATTTTGAATGAGGTAACCACAACAGTGCAACTAAAAATATAAAAGGGAACTTCCAGAACTGCTTCAGAACATGGCAAGAAAGAGGTGTTTGATTGGAGCCAAGGGAACTATTTTAAGGAGGACTAATACAAGTGTGTCTTTTACACCAATATTTTAAAAAACAAACATCCATAGCATTATTTGGAGCATACCCCCATAAATTCTCTCCCAGACTCCCTTCCCACCATCCCACCTCCCATATCCCAAATCCTAGCTAAACTCGTGGCAAAATCAAGACCTAGTTAATGGTACCACCCTCCACTTACCCAAGATTTCTAAGTCAGATCTGGGAATTATCCTAAGTTCTTTGTTCTGCTGTGATGTCTCATCACTCACAAGGTTCTGCCAATTTTACTTCCAGTGTTTTCCACCTGGCCCTCTCCACCCTAAATATGACTATTACTCTGCCCTGGCTTGAGCTCCCATGTCTTTGTTCTGCATTGTGGTAAACACTCCTAGCTTTCCAGTTCAAGCCCATCCTCACACATGGCCTCCCCTCACCTCCCCTAGGGCCCTCCCTCAGTCCTTCCTCATGGTCTTTGTAAACATCAAGCTTTTCAGGTCATGAATCATCACCGTCACCAGTCTTAGTCATTAGAGGATAAAGATAAGGATTCTTAGCACATCTTACCAAACTCCACTTTCAACTTTCCCTTGACTCTTGGATTCTGCCCTCCACTTCCTATGCAAATGCTTCTGTCCCCTCCCTGTACTGCTTATCTGTTGCATATTACGTAGTGGTAAACCCAGTGACCCCTCCGACCCCCTATAGGCAAGATAGCATGTTCAGGTTCCTGTAAGTAGGTGTTAAGGTCAAGGCTGGAGATTTGCAATAGTCCAGGCAAGCAAGGGTGTCTATGACATAGGTTAGACAGCAGGGTAGAGGGAAGATGGCGGATTTGCAAAACACCTGAGAGAGTTGGTGACGGGATTAGAGAAGACTGCAAGAGCGAGGTGAATCCTGGGTTTCTTGTTTGGGACTTGTCATCATCAGAGTATTTCCAGCCAGGACAGAAAATGAAGAAGGGAGAGCAAGTTTAGAAGATGATAATGAATTTAGGTTTTGAGTTCTTAGTTTTAATTTTGCAAATATAACGTATGTACATAAACGAAAAGTCCAAGTGATATGTCTTGTAATAAGAATTTTAGTCTTCACGGTCTCCTCCCTTTCCTTTATCTCTGAGACCTCCTACATGTCTACCTTCTTATGCTGTATTTACCTCCATTGTTGAGCCATTCACCCAATCCACTTGTTTTGTTGGTTTTGGAGTTGTACTTGTTATTAATATGAAGGATTTTCTACTCACTTCTTATTTGACAAGGTAAAATGTGGCACTTGTGTATACTTATCTCTCAACTGTCTTATCCTGCACCGTGTCTAAATGATTGCAAATTCTCTTCCTAAGTCCATAATATTTTCCTTTTTTGTGTAAGTACTGCTCAGATCGGAGCCAAGTAGCTTACTGTAATTGCAATCCCTTTCTAGACCAGTTTTATATACTTCATTGAATCAATAATTGCTTCTTTTGGGGTTGTTCCAAGTGCCTTTAAAAATAGCATCCTATTTACTGAAAGCGGCATCTTCTCTTGTCTCCTAAAGACATGTCTGTTTTGTTGTTGTGAAGAGTTATCCTGCTGTGAATATAACATATATACATAAATACATTGCTGTTTCTTCTGAGATTTTTAAAATTTTATATAGTTCCTTTTGGATTATCCTCCAAGCTGGAGGCTTTCCCATGCTTCCTTGTGATCTCTTGATGTGTCAGAAACCAAATTGCTGGTTGGAAACTCCATTGCGTTGAAGAGACTTGTGAAAGGCTATTTGATCGAAAGAGCCTAAGACATTTCATTGGCGGAACCCACATCTACCCTTGTGAGTTCTTTCTGTAAAAGGAGTCAGTTGCTACAGACAAGAATCCTTTGGTATCCTGAGTGACAAGGCCAGTGGATGGTCCTGTTGCCAGCTGTCTTAGTGATGAGTGTTTCGGGGCTTGCCTGTGTTAGTGTGTAGGCTTCCTCTTACTTTTCAGTAGGGTGTCTCTCACCATTTTTCTTATTTCCTGGTTAGGGTGTCTGGTTAAATTTTTGAAGACAAACTTTGTATAGACTGTTCCTTCTTCCTCTCTTGGAATGGGACAGGGGACGTGGGCACTAGCATATTGCCATAGACTGTCACCATTTTAAGTCTCTTGCTTTACCTTTGCCTTTGGCTTATCTTATACTTCCATTTTTTGAGCAATTCTACATTTCTGGAATGCGAACTAACTTTTTGTGTGTGTGTGTGTGTGTAAGTGGCACTGTGGATCTAGTCAGTCCATTTTTATCTTTGATTTTGAGACAGTATCCTACGAAGTTTCTGAGTTCTCCAACTGGACTCAAACTTGCAATCCTCCTGCCTCAGCCTCTCAGCATGCTGGGATTATAGGCCTGCACCACCAGGACTGGCTGATTTTTTTTCTTTTATATTTTGCTTTAATTCTCTGCAAACCATTTGTTCACTATTCCATCTAACAACGAAAGTTCTATCTTCCTCACTGCCCATTGTCTTTCTTGTTTTCTTAAGTCATGAGATTTATACCTTTAAAAATATTTTTATGTGAATTTTGGTGAAGTTTCCTATTGGAATAGGAATAAGCAACAGGCTCAGCTCACCATGTTTCAGCAGAAGGCTTAGCCGCCATTTTGACAAGCTGGGTTGAGTAAAACCAGAGGATGTCACGTGACAGTGTTCCACAGGCCACTGGATGGATGAGCTTGAAGCTCCACATGGTGTCAACAGAAACGATGACCACTCATCTCCCTGGAGAGAGTCGGGGTGGGACAAGCTGTGGGGTCCTGGGAAACTGAATAATGAAGAGGAAAGCAGAGAAAGAGAAAAATGAGATGGAGAAAATTCTGGAAGATCCAGGAAGCACAGATCACAGAAACAAGAAAATGGCAAAGCTGTGAAAGAGGAGCACGACCGTGTCAAAGAGTCACTTACGATCAGCCCTGGGATTTTTCTTTTGAACTTGGAAATGATGGAGGGTGTTAATGGTTTTAGCAAGATGGAAAGGACAGAAGTCAGAAAGCAACAAATAGAAGGAAAAGTGGTTTTCATTTTTCTTTCAGAAACTGCTGACAGACCAATACTAGAGGATGTTTTAGTGGCCAAAGAATTGAACAAGCCAGGCTGTGGACTTCTTCCACTATCTCTACTTTGGAGACTGTGTACCTTCAAGTTTAAAGTTTTTAGTAAGGAGAACTGGTGGCTTTGTTGCCCTTTGATTAGCCGTGTGACGACATCATTTGTCATGCTTAACTCTTAGTTATCTGTTGAGTTTGGGATTCAAGTTTCAAGTTCTGGACATATGAACACGGTAGATAGAGTTACTACTTTTTTTTGAGGCAGAGTCTCGCTCTGTAGCCCAGGCACTATGGAGCCTCGGCTGGCCCTGGACTTACTGCAATCCTCCTGCCTCAAGCTCCTGAGTGCTGGGATTGTAAGTGTGCACCACCACACCCAGCTTATATGGTGCTGGGGAATCGAACTCAGATACTTATGGCTTGATTTACTGCTTGCTAGGCAAGTGCTTTAACTGCTGAATCATTCTTCCTCCCTCGACTGCTACTGTTAACCATCGTTTTCTTTGGTTAGAGATATGATATAAGGCTCTGAGATGCTCTGTAACGTGAAAGCTCATTTTGTCGACTAACCCAGAATTTTCCAAAATATTTTTCCTTTGTCTTGCTGAACTAATATTCTATAAAGGACCCCCAGGGAAATTCTGGCTTATGATGATGCCAGACATCTGTTATGTAAGGAGTTAATTAAACTTCCCTTTCCATTTCTTGCTGGCCATTTGACAGTTTCACCGGGAGGCCTAATAAGCATCATACGGTAGGCCTCTTGCAGGCTTTTGCCTTCCGTGTCCATACCAAGTCTGTCTGTAGTCGTCCTAGCTTCCAGTAATGGTCCCACCATCTATGCACTACTTTCCTGCAGCTGCTGTGACAAAATATTCTACCACATCTGAAACACAACAGAAGTATGCTGCACAGCTCTTGGAGCTAGAACTCCAAAGGCAACGAGTCCATAGGTTGTGCGGTCTCTGAAACCTATAGGGGAGAATCCTTTACTGCTCTAGTGTTTGGCGTTGGCCAACAATCTTTCGCATCCCCTGGCTTGAGCATGCACCACCCTAGTATCCATTTTTACATAGCCATGTTCTGTCAGTCTTTGCATGACATTCGCCTCTCTGTGTTTCTCCCCTTCTCCTTGTAAGGACAGGAGTTGGATTGGATTCATGTTCCATCCTACTACACTATGGCCCCATCCTGACTTAATTTTATATACAAAGAATTTATTTCTAAATGAAGTCATTTTGTGAAGCAAGGGGAGTCAGGACTTCAAGTTATATCTTTGCAGAAACATAGTTTAACCCATAACAATGCATGTAGTCACCACTGTGGGCAAAAAACCCAAGCTGAAGCAAAGTTTTTTTGTGTGTGTTTTGTGTTTTTGTTCTGTTTTGTTTTGCCATGGCCTCAATATGTCACTCAGATGTTCCAGAATCTAATCCTGAAATTCATGTGAATGCTCTTTTGGAGGTAGGGCATTTGGGAGGTAAGTAGGATGAGATGAAGTTGCGAGTGTTCTATCACAACAATTAATGGCTTTATAGAAAGAGGAAGGTGGATCCGAGCCAGCACCCTTGCCCTGCCTCTTCCTGTGACACTGCCATGTTCTGATGCAGCAAGAAGCCCTCAGGACAGGCAGGAGAGATGGTGGTGCCACGCTCTTGGACTTCCTGACTCAGGTCTACTAAATAAGCTTCTAGTCTTTATAAATTACCCAGCGTTGGGTATTTCACTACAGCAACAGAAAATGGACCAATGCAGTTGTCGTCTTTCTTCTTCTGTCCCCCTCAACCACTGTATCTTGTCTCTTAACAAATACTAGCGGACTTGCCTTCAAAATGCAGCTGACCTCCACTGCTGTGTCCTGGCTCCAGCCTTGTCATGGTTTGGATCTGGAATGTCCCCACAAGCCTCCTGGGTTTGGATGTTGTGGTGCTCATGGAAAGCTGTGCCGATAAGAGGTGGGAGGGGTGGGACACTGGAACTTGACTGTGCTTCACCCAGCCTTGCTCACTTGGCTTTCTGCGTGCCATACCACGAACAGTGATTCCTGCAGCCACACCTCTGCCCTGGGCTTCCTCCATTGACAGCCGCCCGTAGATGGACTAAGGTCTCCTGATGTTGTGAGCTGAAATGAATCTTCCTTCTATGTTGCCGTGGATGTCAGGTATTGAGTCACAGTGGCAAAAACATACTATGACAAGCCTCTCCTACCTCTCCAGGACCAACCTCCTCAACGGGGTGCTAGTTCCACCCTTACTCTGCTGGGAAGACAGCGATGAGAGGAATCATTTCACAGTGCCCATGAGACAACATCGCTCCTAAAGCTTCCGGGTGTCTCCCACTGTTGGTTAGCCCGTACCCAGACTGACGAGATGACAAGCTCTGGCCCTGTCCCTCTCTTCTACTTCATAATAGGACATCACTCTTCTATTCACTGTGCTCCCATCACCCAACACACCCCGTTTGTGTCCCAGGACCTTTGCTCTTTCCTCTAGGCTAGTTTCTTCTTGTTCCCAGGCCATCTACTCTGACATGTATTTCCTGACTGTTGTTTGTCCACACGCTTTTCTGAGGGTCTAGAGTAGAGATGTTCCTCCAACTTGCTTGTTGAAAGAATAAAAGTCACAATGTGTGTTATGTAGAACTGTTATTAAGACTGCTTGAGGAAATCAAAAGACTGGTCAAATATTGTTTATGAAACATGCAGCTAAAAATTTAAACTCTGAGCAGAATTTCTCAGAAACATAGTAATTTAATTCTGCAGAGGTATAATATTTTCAAACTTATCTAAATAGGGAGGAAGGACCCTGATTCTAATAGCACATTTGGGAAATGCTGGTCTTTTGTGAGCTAAGGATGATTGGCCTTTGTAATGAAAAGAAAATTGTATCTTTCTCTTACCCATAATAAGGTCCATGGATGAGAGTCCATTAAAAACTAACAAGAGAAAGACAAAATTATTTTGTATGTATTACTAGTAAGTGACACAGGAACCATCAAAATATGAAGATCTACAGAACCACTGAAAAAATTGAATTTTCATGGACAGTCACATAGAAGTATTGTTGGAAGACAGAAGGGCAGGATCCAATGGTTCTGTCCAAATTCTGTTAGAATTCTCCTTGTGAGTCCCTCCCTTCTGGGTACAGGTCAGGATTCCTCTGGAATGAATACCTGGTCACCCACTTTAAGGGAAGGTGAGTCAGATATTCTTTTATGGAACTCTCAGGAGGGAAAGGTGGAGGAAGTCATAAAAACTTTCCGGGTTTAGTGTCCTTGCCTTACAATACTCTTTGTGCCAAGGGGATATTTTGGGGTATCTTGTTCTGAGCTCTGACAACTCAACTCTTTGTTCCACCTCTTACTATCTATGTGAATCTGGGCAAGCCCCTTAAGTCCTCTGAGGATCAGTTTCTCATCTATAAAATGGGATGATTATAATCTATCTGATAAATGTTAGAATTAGGAAATACAAGAAGATTAGCACAGTTATTTGGTACATACGAAGGGTTTGATAATTGGTAGCCCTAACTGGTATTGTCATTACAATGATGCCTTGGAACCTGAGCATGATCTCTTTCAAAACTGGGATTAACATCAGGGAACGTGTGTGGTTTTACTACCCTGCCGCCTCCCCATTCCCACTGCCGTTTCCCCTGGGCAGAAGGAGATCTCAGGGCACAGATCATAACTGTAGTGTCAGATATATTATTTCCTCCTTTTCCCGATTATTCTCATTTTCTATCTGCCACATACCTCTAGCTTGTCCCTGGTTCCTTTGAGTCCAGGGATGTGGTGTTGGAGATAGTGACGGCTAATTCATTAGAGATTAGACACCGGGTCTTGTGCCAGAGGTGCAGGCTGTGAGAAGCAGATAGGCGTGGAAGTGTCAGTGCCCCTGCCGTGACAGGTTGCCATCAACCTCAGATGTCATGCACATGTCCTCTGTGGGAAGAGAGTGCTTCAAATATCAATTTTAGAAATTAAAATGATGTCCTAAGGAAGAAGAAGAGTGAATCCCTTCAAAAAAAAAAAAAAAACACTTAGCCCATTTGTTTGCATGGAAATCCTTTAGCAAAACAGCTAGATTGGGGATTTAGGTTGCTGTTTAATTCAGAGTTGCACAATGGCCCTTTATTCTAGAATTCAATTGCTTTTCATATGCTTGAATAATCTTGAGAGGGAACTGAATCTTTTTAAAATAGCAGAACCAGTTTCTTGTACCTGTCTTTTATTAGTGATTTCATGGATGTGTCTGTGACTAGTTGGTGCATTTTACTCTTGAATTTTTTTATCATGTTGGGATATGCATGGCAGCTACATATGTAGAAGGTGTCCAGATAGCTACTTTAATTGCAGCCATCACGTTCATTACGTGAAGTGTTACTTCTGCTTTGAATGAGTAATCTGTAGTCGAAATGGAGAAGCAGGAAGGCAAAAAGAGAACAGAAAACTGGCGTGAATGTTTGGTCTTTGGTTCTTTTCCTCATTCTGGAGTTTCTGATTTTTGTCCCGTAGGAAAGCACACACTGTCTAGTAGCTCTGCTGAGTTTCTCTTCTTAACAACTTGGTGTCTGATGTGGTACGTGGTGCTGCCACGTACCAAGGGCACCTGGGTAGGAGTTTCCTTCCTGTCCCATCTGCTGGTGGTGGGTGCTGATTTCTGTGGTGTAAATGTTGCCATCATGGCTGATAATCAAGCTGTTAGCATAATTACTGAACACAGAGTTGTAAAAACGTACAGAAGCAAACCATTCAGGAGTCTAGACAGATTCAGGGATCTAGTCCAGCTCACAGGTGATGGTAAAATCTACTAAAATCACTAGGAACTGATGAATTTTGAGTGTTCTTTGTAATGCTTGTACTTTGTAACTTATTCTGTATTAAGTTTTTATAGTTGTAATTTTTAAAAATGGCTGTATTGAGTAACTGGCTCTCAGTACTCCTGGAAATGTAGCCATCAGCTGTCTTGGGTCAGCTCTGTACACCAAATGGGACACATGGAAGCTGCTGTCCTGCCAGGGCCTCCTGATGAGCTGTGTTGGCAGAACTGGGATCAAAAGTTCTGTTTCTAAGTTTCTAAAGACTGAACTTCCCTAGGAAGCTTTGCTTGTCTATATTTGTGTTAATTTATTTATTGCATTGCCCAGCCATGTATGAAAGGGATCATTTCAGTTGGCTATTATCTATTGAGACAAGGGTCGGAATAGTTGAATCACCAAAGACGGGACAGTGGAAAATAGAAGAGATCAAGAGCCGTAAATAAATCCTGGCTTTGAGTCGTGACCCTGACACTTAACCAGTGGTGCCATCTTGATCAAGACTGTTGCTCCTCTGGCTTCAGTTTACAGCCTGTCAGATGGAAGAGTTTAGCCATGTGAACATTTAATATCTCCTGTAGATTGAAAATAGCATGGTTCACTACTTAGATCTATCAATTCAACAAATATGTGCTCAGTACCAATTTCCTATATAACTTATCATGAACTCTAAGTAAAATTATATCAAAATATAATAATAATTATAGTAATCTAATGCCACATCACCTTTATGCAGAGCCTTTTCACTCTCCGAAAGAGTTTCCTTTGAGTCCCTGAGGTGCTGTGGCTTTAGGAGATCAGGTCCTATCTTCACAGAATGTTGGAGATCTATTCTAGAAGGGCAAATAGAACATTATTCCTAGGAAACTCAAGAGGGCATAACCAGGTAGTGAAAAAGAATAAGGGACAGCCCCCCCCCCCCCCTTTGCCATGTTTATATTAGTTGCTTCAATTTGTTTTAACAAAAGAATTAAAAAAGGAAATTATAAAAGCTACCTTTTCTGATTCTAAGATTATCATTGAAAACTCAGAAATTCTAAAGAAATATTAAACAAGGAGAAAATACCACACATCCAATCTAGAGTTCTGCTTTTATTTACCTAATCCCTTATCATATTTTCTAAAACATTCTCCTTAGAGTTATTTTAGTTACTGGATATAATTTTAACTTTGATGTACAATTTGTTTATTTGAAGTCTTGTTGGAAATTTAAATTGTTGACAGTATTTATTATTCTAAGGAACTATGAAGTAAATAGTTTTGTTTAATATTTAAAAAGTATACATTGGACATACAGTTTCCAACTGTAATATTTAGAGTTTAATAAGAACTTTTAGCAAATCACATACTTTTGAACTTTGATTGTGCCAAAATTGAGCTTATTTAGATTGTATTCTGTTTTTCATGCATTCATTAAGAGGAACATTTTGCCTGAATCCTTCAGAATGATGTTTCAGAAATGGAAAACATACCCGTGTTTCCATATTATTTCAAGTAGATATAATGGTATTTTTGACTAATAGGGTCTTTTATGTCTTTTATGTCATAAGAGCTAGTCTCTGTCTAGTATAGGGTTTATTAGTTAGAAAGAGTTCAATAAATAAATTCAGGCCAATTTAGGATAAGCAAAGTCATTTGAGAAGGGTGTTTAAAAAACTCCATTCATGATAATAGCTTTCATTTTCATTAAGAGAAATGACAGCTCAGCACAATTGAGGACCTCTGACTGTATAGTGAGACTGTGAAATTAAGTGTGTTGTTTCTTTAATTCACCTACATGGGAAACCATGACTCGAATAGTTATTTGATTAAATGTTAATGAGATCTACTAAGTTGACCCAACCCTTACATCTACGCATTAGATTTATGCAATTAAAACAAGAACAATTTTACCTCTGTCATCCTTTAACATGTTTGAGTCAGCCTCTGCTTATGAGGGAAGTGCTGTGGCCGCTGTGGTTATTTAAATATTAATGGGTTCCATTAAAGGAGGCTGGAAGTTTGCAGCAGGAAGACTGAGCTAGTGGCAGAACTGCTTTCTTGTTTCTGCCCCCAGAGAGGCAGGGGAACCAAACTGCTTACTGGAAGGGCTCCGTGAGCATTATTTCTTTAGCACCACGTTCTGCTTTATCTGAATCAGACAGTAGGATTGTTGACTTCAGGTGTTCTTTTAAAGTAGCTATTCTAATAAAATGTCAATGGAACAAGTTCACATAATTTTTAAAAAAAGTCTTAAGAATGCCTTAGTGGCCATTACTCTTGGTCTTATGAGGAACTTAGTTTCAGTTTCTAAATTCATTTTGGTCCTTTTTATTGCTACTAATAGGCAAAAGCAATTTTTAGGTCTATATTGCATTTCTTTGGTCTTATTGACATTAAGTTAGCTGGGACACAGGACAAGGGTCAGATGTTCAATCAAGTTATGATTATGCACTTAGTCTTAATGGGGGAAATGTTGCCAAAACCCTTTTTACATTTGCTACAACCCATATTTTCATATTATGCCAAATTGTCTTGTGATAAGCATGTGGTGAATAAAATTTTACACATTTTTACGTATTTCTAAGAGATTCTAATGGTTTGGCATTTTGAAGCACTGACCAATCAATAGCACATGTATTTGCATAATTGTATATTTATTTTTGTACTCAGAATTCTGAGGGAATAGAGTGTTTATTTAATGTATTTTACTTAGAATGTTTCACTAAGAGTCTGGACCATGCTTAAGCAGCTGGCAGTCGCACAAAATGAGGTAATGGCCCTGGGGCAGTCATCATATACTTAGCAGGGCCAGGATTAGGTGGAGTCAAGAGAGAAAATTAAGAGGATGTCAAAAAGAAAGCTCACTACTTACAATAAATGGTATGTTAATACAACATATGAAAAACATTCAGTATACACACACCACACACACACACACACACACACACACACGCACACACACAACTAAAGCTATGACAGAGCAATAATGTCAACATTTTTCTTTTTTCTTTTTTTTTTGAGACAAGGTCTCGCTCTGTAGCCCAGGCTGGTCCTGGACTCACTATGGAGCCCAGGCTGGCCTTGGACTCATGGCCATCCTCCTGCATCAGCCTCCTGAGTGCTGGGATTACAGGTGTGTGCCACCACACTCAGCTTTATGTGATGTTGGGGAATCGAACTCAGGGCCTTGTACTTGGAAGGTAAGCACTTTAACTGCTATGCCATTCCTCCAGCCCCCAGTGTCAAAATTTCAAAGATGGAATGAGTCCAGCTGTGCATTTTTGCCTCATTTGCCTCCCCAGGTCCTGGTGTCTCCATGGCCTCACTGGGGACACCCTATTAGGTCATTTTTCTTACTGAGAATTGGTGATGGTCTTCCTCGTGGCAGGTCCAAGGTGCTCAGCAAAGGGCCTCTACACACAATGAAAATTTGTTTGAAGGGAATAAATGAAATTCTTGCATGTAAAAGGGTTAGGTAATCACTCTTCTTTGGAATCATTGGTGAAATCTTACTGTGTTCATCCTAGAGGCAGAAGGCACGGCTGCTGTCATGTGGAAGGTGCTGGTTTTGGCGCTCCTGTTGGCTTCCAGCCCTGCTGGTGGGCTGTTTCACTCCATATACCGACGTGGCCAGATTTCCATGCCACCCTCAGGGGATGCAGGACAGCCGTTATTTCTCACTCCTTACATTGAAGCTGGGAAGATCGAGGAAGGTGAGTCTAAATCAGAAAATCACTAGTGGACTTGAGTTTGGAATGCCTGCTACAGCAGTTATCCCACAAGATACAAATTCCATTCCAGTGTTTTTACTCTGTTGTTTTATTTCAGATGTTAATGATTTGATGTCATATATTGTCTAAAGTTTGATACTGGGGTTAGGATTAGATTACCTGTGTGGTTGAACTGCAGCATTTCTATTTACAAAACTAGTTAGTCTGACATGGTGGTGTAGGAAGGAAAGGACTTGCCAGAGTTCACATAGATACCATCTGGTAGAGGCAGTCTTCATCCCCAGATGGCTTCTGTCTGTCCACTTTGCTATGTGCCTTCACCTGGCAAGTGACCCACATGGCTAGGCCTCAGTTTCTTCACTAATACGATGAACAACTTACTCAACTTGCAGGCTGTTATAAAACCCTATGAGACAACTCTCCCTAAGTTGCTCTCCAAATATTGGTGTTTGCAAATGGATTTATGAATAGATTGTAGGTTTTTCCATTGTTATTGTTAAAGAAAGAAAGATGTCATTAGAGACTGACCTCTATGACCTGCATCTGCTATTAGTGCTTCTTTGTGCTTGGGTAAGTCACCGTGTAGATAAATGATTTCATTCTTTTGGGCATCCATAGATACCTAAACTGCAACATAATATACGGGTGGCTATTAATATTTCAAGAAACTGTGTGAGGTGGTGGCCAGAGGGAGCAATGTGGTGCAGAGGGGGTCTTTAGGAGGATGAGATCATGTGATAAGTAGATACTGATGGAAATGATGGTGGTGGGGCGGATTGGGCAAAGGGACCATTGCTAAGGACAGTTGAAGCAAGAAGAAGAAGACCCGGAGGTGCTGACATTGGTGCAGGTGTCCAAGGTTCATCCCGAGTCACAGAGGAGAAGGCGGAGCTGGTGCTTGTGTGGCTGGGAGATCGGTGCTGGACGTGGGAATGCCTAGTACTAAAATTTGTAGGGAAATGATTTCCTTTTCTTTTCTTTTTTGGTGGTGCTGGGGACTGAACTGAGAACCTTCACAGTGAGCTGCGTTCTCAGCCCTTTTCAGTTTTTTCTTTACTGACAAGATCTCACTAAGTTCTTCCAGGCAGGACTTGAACTTGTGATCGTCCTGCCTCAGCCTCCCGAACAGCTAGGGTTATGGGCAGGCACCACCGTGGCCTGCTGGGAATGAATAGCTGAAAGATCAAAAATAAATCTAAACATTCATTGCAAAATAGAGCAGATTTTCTTCATTTGAAGAATTCCCAAACCTGGCAGAGTGCCATTGTTGTTTTGTTTAAATCCCAAATCATCTCATGTTTCAAAGGTGTGTTTAAGATAGACACATTGGCTTCTGGTTTTATCATCTCTTGTCTAAGATGAGGTAAGAGGACTTAGACACTGTATTCCATGGATTTTGCAAGGGACTCAGGCTCGTTTTTACTTGGTGCGGAAAAGCTGTAAAAAATTAGTTGCCCAACTGTGTAGGTGGATCAGAATACCGGGAACCAACCCCAGGGCATTCAAACTTTGCAGCACCCTGAACTCCTCTTAAAGAAAAACTAAAATTTGAGAAATGGTCTCAGTGAACAACTAAAGCTGAGCTTGAACTTGCTATTCTCCGGCCTCAGCTTCCGTGAGTGCTGAGATGGACAGGTATGTGTTGCCATGTCCAGTTTGGGTGGAGTTTTTAATACATAGAGGAAGACACAACATATTCACCCAGACTCACCCTTGTGGATCACGTGCATTCATTTTAGTTTCCTTAGTAAGTAGATATTAATGGCTTTGTTTATATTCATTAGCAATAGGTTGGGCAAACCACAAAATTTACTGATGCGAGGAGTCAAATATTCCCAACCGAATCTGACTGTTCCACAGGTGAGTGAGTCAAGAGCCGCATACCTGGCAGGAGTTGCCCAAAAGGTGCGAGTGATAGGATGGGGTGGCAGAGAGGAGCTGGGATCTAAATCTTCTGACTCCTACTCTGGGATTTGTCTGCTGAAATTTATTTTCATCTGTTTAAGGAACCTATGGTCTTCTGATATGACCAGATGTGCACATACATGAAAAAATTAGAGAATAAGGCAGTGCATACTAACGTGCATGCTTGTCTAGCCCGTGGCCTGTGGGCTCACATGTGGCCCAGGACTGCTTTCAATGTGGCCCAACAAAAGTTTGTAAACTTTCTTAAAACATGATATTATTTTTTGTGATCTTTTTCTGTTTTTGTTTTTGTAACTCTATCGTGCCATCCCGGAGCACAGATTTTGTAGACCAGGTGTCCGTCGTGCAGCCCCATGAGAACCTAAATTTTTAACATTACCATGTGATTTTTAGTAATATTTTCAGGGCTCAAGTATGGGCTGCACAGGTGACAGGGGAACGTGGTACAGGAGGAAGGCAGCGTGCAGTGCTCACTCTACCTCCTGCACCAGCCACATACAGTCACACATAGACACACATGGTTGTATTGAAACCACGTATATCAGACATTATATTAAGCCCAGTGATCTGTCCCTGCCAGGCTACATGCTCAGTTAATCCACCACACACCTGTAATCTACCACACGCCCATAATCCATTACACACCTGTAATATACCACATGTCCACAATCCGCAACAACCAGATACATGAGGCATTTGGCGGGGATTTTAGATTTGAGTCATAACATTACTTTTAGTAATGTTATATGTTGTCTGCGTGGCCCAGGACAATTCCCCTTCACTCAGTATAGCCCAGGTAAGCTAAAAGGTGTGACATCCACATAGTAAGGCATCGCACCTGAATGAAGTATGCTGGAAATCCAAAGAGAAAATCATGGGTGATGTAATTCAAGGAGAAAATGCGAGATGTGAACGAACATATGATGAATGCTTCTTTCATGCATGTCTCTGATTACACTGCCATGGCTATACCAGTGACCTGAATTAAGTCAAAACGTTTGCTTTTCACAATCATTTTGACTTTGGGGAAGAGACAGAAGTTGCCCAGAGCCACATCTGGTGAATATGGTGGATGAGAACACAGGGGAATATTTTTTTCTCCCAAAAGTTATTATTTTTATTAGTATATATTTGTGATGTACAATAATCACATTAAACTTGATGAACTGGTGCAGGTATGTGACAGAAATTGCTACAAACACTGTTTTGAATCTGCTCAAGATATTAAGGGAGCCACAGTAGCACATCCCAAAACACAAGAGTACTTCCAGAGGTGCTTCAGAAAGTGGTGAGAATGAGAAATGGGTCCAAACCAAGTCTTTGGACTTGGCAATGTGTCTTATTGTAACATTTTTAAAACTTAAACACTCGTGGGCTGGAAGAATGACACAGTGATTAAAACGCTTGTCTTGCAAGTGCGAGGTCCTGAGTTAGATTCCCCAGCACCTCATGAAGCTGGGCGTGGTGGTGCATGACCGTAATCCAACCACATGGGAGCCTGAGGCAGGTGGATTGTTTTGAGTCCAAGGCCAGCCTGGGCTACACCAGTCAGTTCAGGACCAGCCTGGGCTACACACTGAGACCCTGTCTCAAAAAAAAAGAAATAGAGAAAGGAAAAAAAAAAAAAAACCCCTAGACACTCACTATCTATTTTTATTAGACCTCACAATGCTACTGCTAGTAATGATTAAAATAATAAGTAATTAACGTTTAGTAATTATATCCCTAGTACCTAGTACAATACCTGCATGTAATAGTCACTCAGTAAATAACTGTGCAATTTAAATTTGAGTCAAAACTGTGTGGCAGGCATTGTGTTCCATAACCATTAGCTCATTAAATCTTCACAGCAATCCTGATGAAGAAGGTGTAATTATTCTTCCCATTTTGTAGGTGAGAAAACTAACGCCCAAAGAGTCGAAGTATTTTGCCCAGAGACAGAACACTCTTAAGAGGCAGAGCTTGAACCCTGAGCTTTGCCTGCCAATCCCGGAGCGCATGCTCTGGAGCACTTTGCTGTGAGTACTCAAGACTTGAGTGTGGGTGACAGGTGAGCAAAGAGAGGAAGGTCTGGGCCTGCTGTGTGAGGGAAGTGGCTTCATCCAAGGCATTAAGCAGAAGGAAGTGACCGGGGGTGGGGTATCTGAGTCATCTATCTGGCAGAAGCAAGTGAAAAGCATGTTGGGAGATCTACCTGAGCAACGGCCCATGTTCCTCCTCTTCCAGTTCTTGCCTGTGAGCATTATTATGGGAACAAGCAGTAGTTGGGACACACGGGGGTGGGTGGGGGGAGTGGGCAGATCATGTCCCCTGTGCCAGGTCTGGGTGATCTTCAGCCAGCTGGCAACAACAGTGAGATATTATGTAGTGCGGTGTGTACGTAAGGAATATCACTTTCTGAAGTTATGTTATATAGTCCAAACCTTTGAATGGAATTTTAAGTGGCTGCTCTGAAAGCTGGTACATCTGGGTATTCGGATACGGCCCTGACAACGTAATTAAGGATAATTTTATTCATCCGCTTTACTGAGAGTTCAGGAAGCTCTGGACAGATGGTCAGCTCCCTCCCTAAATCCCTTTTGTTTATCAAGTCTGTCAAACCCTTCGGAACGCGTGTCTTAATATCACAGTGGAACATTTTTGAGATAAACAGTAGTTCACAAAAAGACAGGGGAATTTTGTTTTTAATTCCCAATTAGCTGGCTCAGTTTTATGTAATTGTAATTGATGTTTACTTTCTCTGCAGCTAGAATACATCCTTACTTTCTGAAACAAAATGAATGCAGAAGGCAATTTTAGCATGTTTACAAACGCTCCACTTTCACCAGTTTTAAAGAATACTTTGCTCTCGCGAGTGTCTTGCCTATACCCGTGATGACGCAAGTGTTTGCGACTCCAGTGTGCACCACGATTAGCTGGTCTAAGCCCAAGCCCTTCCTTGTCCACACTCTATTCTTATCAAAAGTGTTAACGTTGCAAACACTGGGAACAGCAGTTAAGTTACAAGAAGGAAATGAAATCACTTCAAAGAAACCCTTTTCCTTTTCTTAACTGTTTTTAAACATCTGCGTGGTGAGTCACAGAATCAGGATGATAAAAATTCCTGCGTCGGGGTGGTTTGTTTCTCACATTCCATTAATAGATTCTGGAAACATAAGCAGGACACTTACAAATATTTTTAAAAGTCATGTTAGTGGAAAAGTTTTAATTCTTTTACTGTGATTTGGTGAATGGGAACTTAAAATGTGAATGAGGGCAAAAGACATCTGTATGGAGTACCATCCCTGGAGAAAAGGCCTTCCCAGTGTCTGAAGACATTCACAAGCTCTGCTTTCCTTGGAGGGATTTTGTAAAATTGAGCTACTCCTAGTGCAGTGTCACTGAGGCCGGTTGCGGTTTCATTCATCCTTTTCTCATTTGCCTACCTGTTCACCGACATTCTTTCATTGAAAAATGATTGAATGTCTGTCGTGTGAATCAACATGCTAAGCCCCAGGAGGTACAAAGGAAAATCAGGCAGATTCCCTGTTTTCCAAGAGCTACCAGTGGAGGGGGAGGGGTGAAATGTCCCTAAGTACATGGTAGCAGAGAGGCCAGTTGGTGTCCCCGGGAAGGGAGGGGTCGGTGGACGCCTGAGTTGTCCTGAGAGCAGCCCGTGGACCCTGCATCCGGGAGATGCTGGCCGGGAGACACATCCATTCAGTCATCTCTTGCCCGTGTTTCATTCCCTCTGGCTCCTTTCTATTATATGTTTTCTTCTTTTCTCATTATACTTTGGCCTTTTCTATTTTTCTGTCTTCTTTCTCGAATCTGCTCCTGCCTGTTTACCTCTGCTGGTCAGTGTGTAACTCACCTGCTCCAAGTCTCCAGTTTTACCTCCTTGCTCTTCTACTTTTGGGGGTGCTGGGAGGGAGGGAGGGTATCTCTTGGGTGTTCAGAGCATGGATCACTGTGCTTTAGTGTTTCTCAAGGCTCTTCAACTCGGGAGGGTGATCTTTCTTTGTATTATTGGGGGTTAAAGTGAAAGTAGGGCACCAGGAGAAATATAGCTGGAAGGAAGAGTTGGCAGGCTCAAGGGAGAGCCAGCAAAGGCGCATTTCTTAGATACTTCCTTTTTCTTTCTTTCAAAATCCTTCTTCTTTTGGGGGAGAGAGTAGTGGGAAGATATCTTAGTATGTTTTCTGTTGCTGTGACTGAATAGCACAGACTAAGTAGTTTGTAATGAATGAAGGTTTGGTCAGCTCGCAGTTCTGAAGGCTGAGAATTTCAAGATCATGTAACTAGATGTGATAAGGTCATCCTGGTTGGTGGGGACTCTTGATCCTGGGACAGTCCAGGACATCATATGATCCTGACTTAGGTCTCTCCGCCTCTTATAAAGCCACAGTTCCATTGGCTTAGAGCTCCACTTTTATGCCCTTATTTTACCTGAATTGCCACCCCAAGGTCGTATCATAGACTAAGTTTTCAGTCTCTCGATAACTTATAGTGGAGATTAAATTAACTGTGGGGGTGGGAATCATCAAACCACAGTGGGAGGGCTGGGTCTCACTGTGGAGTGAATGAGAAGGCTGCAGTTGGGATTAAGACCCTTCCTTGGGAGAACTGGGCTGAGCCCACAGTTAACTATGCCTCCCGCTGAGTGAGCTTTCCTTTTATGCCCAGGTCCCTGCTGAGCTTGTGCATAAACAAGTTTTCATTCGCTTCTCACAGACGCCCATGCAGACCACCCAAAGGGAACGGTGCCCTCATTGTGCCGCAAAGACTCCCAGGGGAAGTGGTTTGCTGGGTGTGTGTGGAGGGGTGGCGGGCTAGGATTAAAACTCAGGTCTGCCTGATGGGGAGCTCCCGCCTTCTGCAGTGCCTGCCTGGCGTGACCCCAGGCCCCTCCCGGCCCGCTGAGAGCCGCCCTTTGTGTCCCCATCGCCGCCGCTCCCGGTGCCGTCTGTGCCGCGTGGGAGCACGCGCTTCACAGTGACACTGGCCGTGCTCCCCTCTCCGTGCAGGCTTTACGCGGGGGTCCTGTGTATCCCGCAGACCCAGAATCCTCCCTTCACTAGCAGGGCTCCCGGAAAAGGAACCGCATTCCCGAAGAGGTCCCCGAGGGGAGGCATGCCCATTTTGAAAGAAGAACTTGTGGCCTCAGTGCGTCGTGTGCTCAGCTCGGCCGAGGCCCTGGCTCCCTCGGGTGGAAGGCTTCCGATTCCGCCCTGGCAGCGATCGCTGGGGCCGAGCTGGGGAGGAGACGCTTCCTCACAGCAGCCTTTCACAACCTGGGGCTCTGCAGAGACTGTGACTCTTCTCTGCACCGAGACGCCCTGGCCTACTTCCTCCTGCCACCCTGGGCCTGCTTTCTGTTCCTTCCCGCTCCTTTCCTAGTCGCTGCTCTTCCCGCTGCTCGCCAGGCACAGCTGCCGACTCTCCGGTCCAGGAGTCTCCTAGCAGGGAAGGGAAGGGAACGAGCCCAAGTTGGGCATGGCGCCATGTCTGATCGCAGCATTCAGGAGGCTGAGCCGCGAGGACTGCTGGGAGCTCGAGGCCAGCCTCGGCTAGAGATCAAAAACAGATAAATAAGGAAATAAATGAAATTTAAGAAAGACAGAAAGAAGCTTTATTACAGGGTGACGGCTAAGCTTGGATCTCAGCTCTCCTCCATTAGCGGTGTGATGGGGCACCGCTCTGAGCTTCAGATTTCTGATGTGTTAAGTGGGGATAATAATTATATGTTCTGCATAATATACTGCCCTTGCTGCAGTGGTTGTATACGTGTTAGCCTCTTTTAGTTTACCCAGGTATCCTCAGCTGTCTGAGCATTGTCTCTTTCTCTCTCCCTTTGCTACCGTAAGTTTGATTCCCCAGCACTACATAAAGCCAGGTGTGGCAGCACGTGCCTATAATCCCAGCACTTGGGAGGCTGAGGCAGGAGGATTGCCATGAGTCCAAGGCCAGCCTAGGCTACATAATGAGTTCAGGACCAGCCCGGGCTACAGAGCAAGACCCTGACTCAAAAAAA
>PVKB01000617.1:0-95931 GCA_004027205.1 Ctenodactylus gundi
AAGCCATTCTAGTCTGGATATATGGCATGAAAGAAGGGCAGGAGTCACAACAGCCACCTGCTGTGTTCAATGCGTAAGTCCATTTTTGGTACATGCATACTTCTCATCTAAGAAAAATTGTCTCCGAGATCTGTGGAGAGCTGAAATGAGATCATTGGCAGGCTTAGGATCTCACCCTAACGTACTTCCATTTTCCCTCTATGTTCATCTTCTGCTAGCAATACATTTAATACTTTGAAACCTAGAAATAGGGAAAGGTGAATTTATTTATGACAAGAATGAATAAATAGAGCGGGGATGGTATTTTAATAGCCAAACTGCGGCTTATTCATTTTATGTTTAAGGTGAACCTGTTTCCAAAACTTATCTGTAATTTTGGTGAAATTATATTACAACTTTACAGAGCAAATCGTGAAGAAGATAATAGTACATACTTTCCACAGCCATTGAAAGACACACACACACACACACACACACACACACACACACACACACACACTCACTTTCCAAAAGTTGGAACTAACAAATGAAACATTGTTAATAGGCTGATAGTGCTGATGGTTATGATAATGTTAATGTTTTCGTTGATGACAATGGTTAAGGCATCTATGTAATCTATGTATGTAATATTGGACAGAGCATATTACAACCTTTAATATGTGTATTTTGAAAAAGGAGAAAAGCATTTTATATATAAAAATTTTGTTTTTATTAACGTACTTCAGTGTTACTCATTCAATTTTATCTTTGTTTTGTATTTAAATGTGAGTTAAATAGTCCACCGCTTTCCTAGTAGATAAGAGTGGGTAGTTGGTGTAGTTAATCTTACTGATTAACTGCTGAAGGAAAAACCCGAAATTAGCATGAACAAATAAAAAATATGGTGAGTATATTCAGCACCAATTTTAGGCTGTTTTGGAAACTGCTCATGTTAAATTGACTATTGGGAGGAAAAGCCACATATGCAATTATGTTAATAACGTTTCCACTGGAAGCTAATGAGCCTGCATTGCGCCCCAGTGAAGCCCTGCACCACGTGACTCCTCTCCTCTCACATACCATGAAAACACACAGCACTTCCCTTGGAACGCAAGAGGTGAATGATTTCCACCTAGTTCTATCATCCTTCAGAGATAACTTCATTTTATTACAACTGGAAAGGCTGCACTGGCAGTCTGTACCTTGCAGTTAAGAGCAAGGCAGTTTAATCCAGCTGCAGTTAAGAATTATTTCATTAACTTTTGAGGACTTGTGGCTGAATTACATCAATGACGGTCTCATGGCAAACTAAGTTCCAGAGGGGAGGAGAGATAGAGTATGCTTCAGCCATAACAAAGGGTCAGAGAAGCCCCTGAGAGTCTTTGACATACTCTTAGGCACCTATCAACATGGGGACACCCTCCTTGTCATATATCTGTTTGCTGTAGGCTAAATATATCTCACTAAGAATTAATTTCTTAAAAAGGAATAATAAATGCTGGTAATAATTTAAGGCTTTGAGTTTCTTTATGCAGAAGCTTAATATACCAAAGTGACAAGGCTTTGCAAATTTTTAATCTTATTGTCCTCCAATGATAAATGTCTATATGTGATAAAAATATATAACGCCTTAAGTAACAATATATTACATTCTTTAGTCTGTATCTTTTTAGATTATGCAATACAGAAAATTACCAATAACTTATTTCACATCCCTTACTTGAGTATCTTAATATTTTAATTTTTGTAACTAATTTATTGCTTTCTACCTTCCTCTTGCCTGATAAAAATATATGGACAGGTATAAAGCATCTTCTTTGCAACAAATATCAATTTGAAGCATTCTAATAGAAGTGGAAGTAAACCCAGAAAAATAATAAGTAAAAGCTTTACACATTGTAACATTAGACATTTTAAACCAATGCAAATACTTTGGAAGTAAAAAAAAGTACATTTGTGCATGCTTGCATGTATGTAATATGTTGAGAAATATACAATAACAATAAGATTTTTTCATGGTAGTGACCATACAGTGTGATTTACAAACAATAAATAATATACTGTGATTAAAGTATGGAAATAAAGGATGTTTGTAATAATAGCTCTTCTTGCAGTTAGCTTTGAAAATCGGAATTTTGAGAAGATAGAATTATTTTGAAGAATAGAGAAAAGAAATGAAAAATTTAAATAAGGGTATACAAATTAAATAATACATTAGATTTGTAGAAAATGAATTGTTGAGTAGGAGGTATATGGTACTGTGGACACAATCAGAAATGAAAAAAGCTGAAATACTCTTAAGTCTCAAAATTAATGATATTTTCTCTTGTGTTATGAGAGATTCAAACAATAATATGTGTATGTAAGTTAATATAAAATTAGGAAATATAAAATATATACTACTAATCCAATTTATAGATACTATTTTTGACATGATACATATGATTTTATTTTTAATAAAAGGAATACTTTCAGAAAATAAAAATACACTCTTGGAATTAATAGGAAACTCAACCTAATTGGGCATTATGTCTACATAATGCTTAGGGAAGTAAGAGAACACTGCAAAAATTTGATATTTTATTCAATGATAACACTTAACATACATGTCTTATGCAATGAATATTCAATTTTAAATATGATATTTATAATACATATATTGTTTTTTCTAAAAATGTAATTTTGATTTTGTGCATTATATATTACATAAATATGAAATTTAATTACTGGATATTCAACTGTTATAAAACGAACAGGCATGTAAACATTTTATAAAATCAACTGATGGCATATAAAAACATGAAAAAGCTGTGATTTGACATACACCCAAGACAATATTACCTTGAAGAAAAATTCAGACTAGGAATTCAGACTTTTAAAAATCATATTATGATTGCCTCTTACAGAAAGAATTTTAAAATTCCATTTATTTTAATGTATACTTGATAATATTTGAAAAATTTAAGCATGTTTTGCAAATTCTTATCTTGATGCTAAAATTTAAATCTTATTTCTTTGATGTAGTTCAGTAAAGACATTTAAAACAATTATATACAGATCTGAAATCCAGTAACCTCTCATTAACCTTACTTTAAACTCTGAAGAGTACTTCTTCATGAAGAAATTAAAGGTGACAGTCAGTGCTCTGCAAGAATTTGTTGAATGAGTCATTTTGATGTATGTGTCATGTCTAAACATTAAACTCAGTGTAATTATACTCAGTTAATTGCTCTCTTTTTTGAGATGAATATTTCTGTATTTATAGTCAAAATGAACAAAACATTTCATAGGCAATTATTATTTCGCATTGAATTGGAAAAACTATTTGAATATATAGAAACCAATCTGATGCTTCTGTTTGTATACTTAACTATATAATTATAAAATACACTGCATAAAATTGGTTGTAACGAAGGCCAATCTCTCATTCAATTTCTAGATTCCATCTTCTCTTTATTCAAGGATTTTGATCCAACAGTTATCCTTCCTCTTACATGATAAAATTTCTCTTCCCCATTAGATAACTCCCGAAGACATTTAAATGAAAGATGTCATTTACTCCATCTCAAAAATAAAATTTCATTGCATTTGTGATCTTATTGCTCTTTTCAGCAATATTCTTATTAAAAAATAAAACTCCATCTACAAACTCGGATTCCTTTCCCGTAGTTTCCTCTCTTCGACCAACCAAAATGTTGCTTACTGCCTTCTCCATCTCATGGACACTACACTCGAATTCTAGATCGGCAAAGGTTGTTTCTCAGTGCTCATTTAGTTCACTGGGTGTTCCGTCTCACAGTTTCCTTAATCGGGTCTAGGAGAATGCATTCCATGGCTTTATTCACTACTTTATTGTTTGGTTTGGTTTTTTCATTCTTTCTCCTCTACAGGAGATCACCAGCTGGGAGTACCGGGGCCTCCAGTCATTGGCCCATCTGTACTCCAGTGACAAACTTCCTGCAGTTTCCCTCCAGTCTCTGATACTGTGCCACCATCTCTGTGCTAATGAAGTCCACATCCTCAGTCCAGATCTCTTTATGTAGGCAATACCATATGCCCACCTGTTTCATAAAACTGTTAAGCATACGAAACATCCGATACCTCAAATTAAGCACTGGAGACCATTTTATGCTGAAACCATTCCTACCACATCTTACCCCAGTTTAGTGGCACCAGTCCCCTCCTAGGACAGAAAGGTCACCGTCATACTCCACTTCTTCTTTCCATTGACAAACCACATGCAGTTCATCAATCACAATTTCTAATGTGGGATATAACTAATAGCGTATACCTAGTATGGGGTTTGTTTCTACAAGGTCTGCTTTGTTCACGACACCATCATCTCTTTAATTAGTTCTTTTATTTTCTATTTGGTCTTCATGCTTCCTAACTTCATAGAAAGTGTACCAAGCAATGTTACTCCTTTATGTAAAACTCCCCAATGCCTCTCTGTTTCATTTGCCGCAGGGATTGGAACTTCAGGTCACGTGTGAGCTTGTCTCTTGTGTTGTCTCTCACTGCCCCCTCTACTTCCGGGTCTTCCTCCAACCTGCGTTCCATCCTCTTTCTCAAACACGTTAGGACACCAGGTGCATCACTGTGCTGCACATGTCTCTGCCTGGAGCCTCTTCCCTTAGGATCTGACTCCCGTCCCATCTCCCGTCCATCTCACAAGTCCCGCCCTCCTCACAGATGCACACCTGACCATGCCCCCTAGGCCTGCTGTCACCTATACTTCCCCGTGTCCTAATTTTTTGTTTACTCTTTACTTCCTTTTTGTTGTTCAGGACTATATGTATATTTTGTGTGTTTATGTACCTTTAGCCTATACAATTTAGAAAATGTATATAAGTGAACAGAACTACATAATTATTAATTACCACATATAAAAATAACATGGCACGATTAAAATCATCAAAGGTGTTTTATTCCTACTTTGTTCACTAGAATGGAGGAGCTATTAGGGTAGCATATTGCCGAAATGGAAAAAATAACACTTTAAATGACAAATGCCAAGATATGATGAAAATAAAATATATTGTCACCAGGTAGAATTGAATTTTGATAATTTTGCTGGTTAAGCACAAGTTATTGTATCCTCTAAGCTTTGATTTCTTGATTTTTCAGAAGAGGAAATATAATAATTATAATTTTAAGCTCTTTGATTTTTGGAAAAACATATGAAAACTCTAGTTGTTGGTAAATACATGTATGCAAATAATATGTGCCAGTGCAGTATCTAAAATATGACTGCAGCAACATCTTGATCCTTATTTATTTATATTTACATATATACATATAAATATCTTCTACCATATAAATAATTTGTATTTTATGTAAGAAATTGGACATATATTAGTATATTATGCATTATACAAAATATATATTTTATGTGTTATGAATTTTATATTATAAAACAAATGTAAAAGTCTACATGTTGAAGGGTACAGAAGCAAATGCACACACCCACACCCACCCATACACACACACACTCCTTACTTTCTTATATCCTGTGTGCATAACACTGAATTTAAATTCCAAAATTTATCTAAATTATCCAAATTAGCACTTAAATACAATTTGATACTTTTGCAAGCACGTATATTGTGGAACGATTAAGTCAAATTAATCTTTCAGTAATCTCATATAATTAACATTCTCTTGTGTGTGTGTAAATCGAAATGAACATTTTTCAGGTGTTTTGTATTGGAAATTTCCTGTTAAAAATATTCAAGTATATAATTCTTCATCGTGCTGTGTAATAGATCTTCAGAGCCCATTCCTCCTGCATGGCTAAAATCGCTTACCACTTTGCCTGCATCTCCAAATTCCCCCCCACCTCTCCACCCTACTTCCTGGTAACTGCCTTTCTCTTCTCTCCTCCGTGACTCTGGCTGCTTTAAGTCCCACGTGTACATGAGATCGTACAGGGCTTTCCTTTGTGAGCCTGACTTATTTCACTCAGCGTGACACCCTCCAGTACTGTGCATGTAATTGCAAATGACTAATTTCCTGTAGTTTGCAAGGCTGAATAATCCTCTATTGCACGTCCATATCACATTTGCTTTATCCATTCACCTGTGGATAGACACTTAGGTTGAGTCACACATTGACTATTGCGAGTTGCACAGCTGTCCTCTTGACCTACTGACTTGCTTTCCTTGGATATGTGGATATTCAGCAGGGAAACACTAGGCCAGACGGTATGTCTATTCCAAATTTTTGAGAAGCTTTCCTATTGCTTGCCATCATTCCTGCATTAAAACAACCTCACCCACACCATGCACTGATTTTCTGTCCTCCGCATCTTCACCGGCATTTCTTTTTATCTTTTGCGTGGACAGGAGTCATTCTAACAAGTGTGAACTTTTGAGCTGTTACATGACATGAGGTTGAGGCTTCCTGTTTTTTTTTTTTTTTTTTTTTTTAACTTGCCAGCAATGTGTAGGTTTTCTATTGCAAAATATCTGCAGGTCTTTTGTCCATTTTTAAACCAAACTATCTGTTGTATGCTGTTGAGTTTAAGTCCTTGCATATTGTAGATTTTAATTCCTTGCTATATACATGGACAGTTGTCATTTATCGGGTATATGTTTTGAGAATATTTCCTTCCATTGCCTGGACCGTCTCTTTAGTAAGCTAATTGTTTTCTTCTCTGTGCAGAAGCTTTTTAGTTTGATGCATTCTCATTTATTTATTTTTTCTTCTGTTGACTATGATTGTGGAGTTATATCACCCCCCAAAATTGCAAACACCAGAGTAAAGAAGATTTTCTTCTATGTATCAGTTAAAATCATTTAGTTTTAAAATATGATAAAACATAAAAAATACTACCCAAGGAGGAGTGTTTTCTTTATTATAGATTATTTTTAAATAAAAATTTTGGTATTTACAACCTTAAATCAAAAATAAAAACATAAAGCAATTATAAGATGAATTCAGCTCAGCAACATAACATAGACAATGTAAGTAACCGTTTGATGGATTCAGAATTGTACTTAATCAGGATTGACTATAAACCATCATTAGATATTTTATTCTGAAGATCATAATGTGAAATATTTGCTTTGCATTCACTTTAATCTATGGTTCATTTAAATGTTGTACTGAAAAAATCATATAGATCACTGCAATACCTTTAGCCAGTACAAACATCTTGTGACATCTGGTGTGACTTACCTGGTAAAGCACAGAAGTTGAGATATTTTAAGGGGTTTGGACTCTGAAATAACCACACAGTTTGCACATTTAAAATAGTTCAGCTCTATCATTCAATGCTCATTTCAAAGGCAAATGTCTAATCAGGTTTCTTGTTGCAAAAGGAAGATTCTGGAATACCACAGTGGTTTAAATAACAACATGTCATGTAATTTTTTAAAAAGTATATATATAAAGTGAGTTTACAGTAAAATTATATTTAGAATACATTATATAACATAGAATGAGAATTTATGTTAATATTGGCATTTAAGTAAACAAGTAAAAATTGAAATACACGAAGTAAATGCAAATTAATACAACGTTAGGTCAACAATTTCCATTATGTAAGAATCTAATTGGAGTTGAAAGGGTAAGGCCCTGAGTTCAAATCCCCAGGCCACATAAGCTTGGCATGGTGGTGCATGTCTATAATCCCAGCAGTTGGGTGACGGCAGAAGAAGAATTGGTGTGAGTTTGAGGACCAGTCTGGATTATAGAGTGAGACCCTGCCAAAAATAATAACAATAATAATGGTAATAATAATGATAATGGAAGTTGAAGAGTGTGTGGCGTCCTCAATACTCTTTTGTTTTACTATTTATTTTTAAAGAAGTTTTCAGAAAAAAAAGCCCAATGCATTCAAGTGAAATTACAAGGCAGGTGTCTCGTCTTCAACATATTTCTAAATGTCATTATGGATAGTATTTTTGTACTTGTTATTTATAACACCTCTATATACAAAAGAAAAGTAGATTGATTATAATCATGAATCAGTTACATGTTAGATAGAAAGTCAAAAATCGAACAAGTCAAAAAAGTAATAATTGGCTATGAATCTCAAGTATATAAAAATTAGTATCAAAATTTCTTTCATTAACGGATAACATTTGAAATAGTTTTTTTCAAAAATTATAGACATGAAATTCTATTTAGTGAAATTTTTTATAAATCAGAAATACTTGCTTAGAAAACTTAATGAATGCAACACCCACTCATGCACACACACACAAAACCATAAAATGATTTGTTTGGCTTAAAATGCCATCATATGTGTGCTTGCTTTTATGTGAAGGCTATGCATTTTGACTTTACCAGACAAGAAATGCAAAAAAAAAAAAAAAAAAGAAAGAAAAGAAAAGAAAGAAAGGAGGAAGGAAGGAAAAAAGGACCCAGTTGATTTTTTTTGTGCATACAATGTTATAAAAGTATCACAGGGAAATATTGTAAGGGAAAATTATATCTTTATTTCTTTTTCTCCTTTTACTAGTTGGACATTTGATCCATTTTCTTAATTTTAAACTAATTTTTTTATCTCAAAGATCGTTTTAATGACACTTGCTGTATATGAAAGGCTTTATCTTGATACTAGATATAGAATAGCAACTTAATTCTTCTTTCTGGCCTTCATTCTTTTCTTCCTTACTTTCTTCCTTCTTCATTTCATTTCACCTGTCATGTCATGTTTGGTGTTGTTGGAGTAAAATTTGATGACAGCCTAGAGAATTTTCTACAATTTTGAGACAGGGCAGTTTTCTGGTACTAGTTACTTATTTTTGCTTTAACTTACGTAAGTTTGCTTCACATATTGTGCTCTTTTTTCACAAAAGCAAAATACAGAGCAAGCCAATTGAAATATCGAAGTTAGTTTGTAAGTCAGTGATGGTGATGTCAACAGTGATGTGATTGTCTACAAAGAAATTTAAAGGAATTATTCTGGTAACCCTGTTCAGAGGGTTACCGCTTTATTATGGTTCAGTTTGTTATACTTTGACTTTATCACGTTGCTGTGTGGTATGCATTCAGTAGAAACCACATTTACAGATTTGAATTTTGATCACTTCCTGGGCTAGCAAAACATGCTACTGTATTGTCTCTTGTTGCTGGGCCACAGCACTAAGTGGCAGCATCCCAGTCAGTTACTGCTCCATCATCAAAGCTACTCCACAATTAATGTCACTGCCAGTGAGTTTTAGGACGCTGTCTCTCTCTCTCTCTCTCTCTCTCTCTCTCTCTCTCTCTCTCTCTCTCTCTGTGTGTGTGTGTGTGTGTGTGTGTGTGTGTGTGTGTCTTTATATCTCAGCAAGTCTGCAAAACCTCCACTTGTATCTCCTGGGCTCATATAATGACTTTGTTGTTCACTTTAAGTACTGTTTGCAACAAGTGACGTAAGATACTCAACACTTTCTTATAAATAAGCTTTGTGGTAGATGACCATGCCTGATTCTAGTCTAATGTAGGTCACTGAGAATACTTAAGTTAGGGTGGTCTAAGCTATGTTGTTGTTGGGTTTTGCATTTTAAAAGCATTTTTGATTTATAATGTTTTCGATGTATATTAGGTTGAGTGAGATGTAACCTCACCTAAAGTAGAGGACTGATAGTTTTTATTTTGCTACCAATAATTTCAATTCTAACTGAGTGGAAAGAATTTATTCCATTTCAAGAGATTCTATAACAAATAGTATGACTAATGACAAAATAAATAAATTTTCTGCACAATTAGTAGAACTGAGTATTGACACTTTGGAGTGTATTTTATAATATTAACAAAAATATAAATGACAAAGAGAATGTATTTAACAGGTAAGTAATTTTCAGACTATCAAAATCATCTGAAATTTTTTCAAAGCACCTAATACTCTATTTTAATTTCCGTTAAAATTGTTTTTCTTCCTTAAGTGTATGTAGCTTTCCTACTTCAATAAATCTCTATTTTTCTTTATATATTGTGATATACTTTCATATTTCATTCCTGTTAATACTTTCAAATTTTAAAAGCCAACTTCACATTCCTTCAGAAGACTTAATTGTGCTGCTTATGTACATGCCCTTGAGAGTAATTTGGATGTAATCAGGATAAAAATGCAGGAAGAAATCAAATTTTCTACAGAAAATTAAATCTGAGTTGTAGGCATGCACAACTTATTTGAGTGTGTGGAGTGAATACAGTTGAGACTGAGAAAAGAAAAAAAATTCTAGTTCTTCCCAGATGGCTCTGTCCCTTATTATGTGATCACCTAGTCTCTGGTTACTCTAAGGTCAGGCAGATGACTATTTTATAAACCATTCTCTCTCCTGGAATTTTTGGACTTGAAACTGTAAGTGATTACATTCACCTGTCTCAAATGCCTGAAGGTTTTAATATCAATGACTTCCTGAAGCTTTGTTTACTAGTGTTTACCTTATCTAGAAATTCAAACAAAATAAGCAAGAAAACTGTTTTATAGAATAAACAAAATAAAGGGACTGGTTTCTCAGGGATGGAGACTTGTGGAACAAAAAGTTTCTTAAGAATGTTTTCTATATCTGATGCCTAGAAGAATTCCTTTTTGATTTTGTTCACATTTTCTTAAAATGATTCCTGTTCATATCTAGTGGACTACAATATGATTTTTGCAAATACTTCTGAAGAAAGCAGTGCAGATACATCAGGGACCATGACATTTGCGTGCATTAGGCAGCTCAGACTTGCAAGAAGCGCATGTGATCGGACTGCTTCAGTCATGGGAGGGGTATTTTAAAAAGAGGCCAGATAACCAGAAGGTAGGGAACCCTCTCTGCGATGCAGACCTTCCAGAGAGCTGCCCCATCCAGCCATGCCTGGATTATGATTCAAAGACAGGTTTTGATCCATAGCAGCAGTTAGTGAATCCAGACCCATTTCTCCTGCTTCTGCCAAAGCTAATTCTTTCCATTTCTCAGTCAACTCCCAAACTGGCAATATATTTATAGTATTTCAGTGGCTTGTAAATATAATGTTTAACCAGGTGGAGTATAGCATTGCAGTCTAACAGGGAGCAAACGCTGCTGAAGGGCTGTGGGTACCGCAGCATTGGCACAAATGGGCCCAAAGGCAGCGGTGTTGTAATTGGAGCATTCTCACAGAATCTGTCCAGTGAGCTTCTTGCCTCACTATTTTTTCAACTGCCCTTTAATCTTCGTCTCTCTTTGGGCACTATTCTGCTCTGCCTGGTTGTCTTCCGTATCTGTGTAATTATCAGGAGTTCTGTAGTTTCTCTGACCATCTCAGGCGTGTGAAACAGGAACCATCTGATCGCACTGGGGCAGATTTGCCGAACTCAGATACCCAACTTCCTGCCGAGTGTCCACGCTGCGGTATTTCACATGTCAATCCAGCAGATTTAATCTAGAACCAATTATTTTTCAAATGCTACTCTTTCTCCTTTTCTGGTATTCCCCCATCCCTATAGTCACCTCAGTCTGAATTCTGAGGGATGTCACAGAAATCTTCATTTAAGAATAATCTCTAAATCACAGCTGCGAGTTGAGTGCCTCTGGCTTTGCAGTCTTCTCTTACGGAGCCAGTGTTATTAGACTCCTCGTGGTCGTCTGTAACTTACGTCACTGAGAAGCAGTAAGTGTAACTCTTAGGAACACGAGTTCCAGGGCAGATTTTTAAAATGTGTACCTACGATATGTATACTTTAGGTTTACTTTTTCAGTACCTTAGCTTCGTAATGGTAAAACAGAAAAAAAAAAAAAAAACACAGTAGTCATCTCACTATTTCTCTGAGGAGAAAATGGGAAAACATGAAACTTGCTCGGAACGCTGAGTGGTGCCTAATGAAGGCTCCATTACTTTTGGCTTTTATTTTGTACTCGTCCTCTTAGTTCTCTCTTTCCAATTTGGAGATGTTTTGCTCTGATTATAAATCAAAATAAAACTTGACCTTTTCAAAACTTCCTGTTTGACCTCCATTACTTCTCACAATGGTATTCTAAGCCACTGTACTGTAGCCAGGACATGCAGGGTTTGGCTCATGCCTGTGAATCCAGTTCCTTCTTCTTAAGTACCTTCACTTAAGAATAATGTTTTAATAAGATTCTCCTGCACGCACCTTGCTGGGTCTTATTTGGAGCTTTCCTCTATGTACATGTACTTGCTTCCTGCCGCCCCATTGAATTTTCTTTTAATCTCTCTGATAAATCAGATAGATTTGTGCGCTACTCTCGACTATTCTGTGTTCATTTCTTCCTTTGATTTTATTTGATTTCTTCTTTTGATTGGCTGGCTTTTTGGAAACAATCCCTATCTCAAGACTTCCTCGATTGATTTTTGGATAACCCCTTCAGTTAGGGTTTGTATTAAGACAGAATCTGCAAAGTCAGCAGTTTTGTTTTGTTTTTGATTTACTATAATCACTGAAAAGCTATTGAGAGGTTTGAACAGCACAGAATTGTATTTAAGTGGCACTTTGAGAAAATGTATTCAATTAGGAAGAATGAAATAGATTAAAGCAGAATTCTAAACTGTTTCAGTCTAAGGTCCCCTTCAAGCCTCAGTATTTTTGAATGGTGCCCTGAGGCCAAAATACCTAAGGATTTTGTTTATTAGGTAGTTGTGTGCAACCCAGGAACTGAAACCATGCATGTAGTCTGCAACCAATGTCAGCATGTTTTCCTTGTAAACTAAAATGCCCTAAGGAACTCCAAGTGAGCCCAATATGGTACTCCATCCACCTCACTGTATGTGAAGAGGGAGACTTGAGAGAGAAGGTCATCTGGGACAAGGGACTAATGAACTCTAACTTTTGTCCTCTCTCTCTCTCTCTCTCTCTCTCTCTCTCTCTCTCTCTCTCTCTATCTAGATAAAACAAAGTTTACTGAAACAGTGTTAGGCTCATCTATTCATGTTTTTTAAAAGTTAGAATAGCAGAATTGATTAGTCGTAATAGGGACTGTGACAGACCACAGAAATAAATGTTTTCTATCTGAAACTTTCTAGCAAAAGTTTGTATTCACTGATTTAGAAGAAGGTGGTTCAGTTTAAGGTATGTCATGATAAGGGTCTGGACAAAGGTGCTTTCCTAGAAATTTAACTCTATTGTATTTAATTCACTAGCATTTGAATACTATTAATGTCAAATATTTCATAATTTTCATTATATTTCAATTCCAATATAATATAGAATAATAGCTACTTGAAGTCTTTGTTACTTTTTTAAACTGTCTAAAGTGCCTCAGGATATCATATTTCTACCAAAGTTTAATGTTTTTAAGCATCAGTGTCTGACTATAGTTGATGAGCAATTAGGGTAATTTGAAATTTCTTTCAGATGTTAAAATCCATAGAAAAGTTGTTGTACTGATATCTTTAGGAAAGAAAATTTTAAACCCCTGTCCACCTACAATTTTAATAAACAACTTATAATTTTAAGTCATAAATATAGAAATCCATTTTAAAATAATATTCTAAAGACTTGTTTTCTGAGCAGCCGATCATGATAGAATGTTTTTTCTCTTTTCCACTAGGAAGTATGTTTCTTTAGCATATTTAGGCATAACTGAATTATATTTTCCTATTCTAAAGATAATCCTGTATTATATTTTATAAATAGTTATAGATAACAAAGCTAACCCATAAAACTGTCCATAGCCTTTTCTGAAAAAAAATTGTATAATTTATGTTCTGTACCCCTTTCAAGACTTTGGAGCTTTGGAAATATTCTGCAAATAATGCTTTCAAATTCATATATGTAATCTTGAAGAGGATTTCTGCAATAACTACTACAGTGGTACATGATTCAGATATAAATACAAATTAATAGCATGATGTGTAAAATTCATGCATAAGCCACTCTTCTCTCTAACCTATAGAAAAAAAAGTCTGTATTTGACATACGTACACTATGTGTGCCTGGGGGCTAGAAATGTAGCTCAGTGTTAGAGCATGTACAAAGCCTTGGGTTTTATTTCCAGCAACACAAAAGAGAAAAATTGTGTGTATGTGTGTGTGTGTTTGTCTGTGTGTGTGTGTGTGTGTGTGTGTGTGAGAGAGAGAGAGAGAGAGAGAGAGAGAGAGAGAGAAAGAGAGAGAGAGAAGAGACTATAAGCTAATGGAAACTTCTCTGTATTTAGCTATGAAAGAAAATAGAATGCCACAACTTTTCATTTTTGCTGTAAAGTAATGCAAGAGTATAAAATTGCATCTTTTCTGAAATTTAATAATTTAATTTACACTAATCAATCAGTCACCTTTCCCCAACGGTATTTGTAGCCTGTACTTGTCACGAGTTTTATATTGAGTTATACTTCATAGGGTTTTCTTTACTTGATTATTGGTGAAATCTTCCTGGATCATCAGAAGAAGTTCAAAATCTTTCGCATCTCACCATCAAAACACCATTAAAATTTCTAAAACTCGTTAATAAGCTTTGCAATATATCTAGTATGGTTGCAGAGGCAACTGCAAGGAGTCTTGCTTAAAATCCTGACTCCTCTGGGCAAACGACACATGGAGGATTTCGATGTTCTGAGTTCATTGGCGGGACCAGCAGCACTCACACGGGTGTCTCTGCTCCCTGCTTTCCACTTCTCTGATCTTCCCCCTCCCCACCTGTCTCTGTCCCATCTCTCAGCACTCCTCCTTCCTCCGTGGAGTCACCCACACCATCCCCAAAGCTACGTTCCATACCACTTTCCATTTTCCCTCCATGTCTCCAACACTGACATATGCTGCATAAAATCATGTCTTAGAACAAAATTTATCTCTCAGCTGCAATTGCTTTTTCACCCGCTGCCAGCGCCCTTGGCACCTGTGATATCTTTATCGTGCCCCAAAGCTCTCTCTGCTCTCATTGTCATTCCACAGATGCCAGGACTTCGACCATCGCCCCCTTCAAGTCCTTCGCCAGTGTCCCTGCTCTTTACTAATACAGCAAAGAAGCTTAGCTGTCCTCTCGACATATGATACATAACTTGCAGACATCATGCAAACACCAGAGGACATTTTAAGGGAGATTGTATAGTTCTCCCAGATAGAAAAATCAGTTATTTTCCTCTAGCTGTTTACGTGCATGTCTATATTTTTAGGCATCACCTGAGGACATACTATTTTATATTAAAAAGTGAATTAGTTACTCAAAACTGTAGAGTTATTTGCAATGAATTTTTCATTGTTATGCACAAAATAAATCATTAGTTTAAAAAGAACACAATACCTAATGCTTAAAAATCTTATTTGCAGGGGCTGGAGGAATGGCTCAGTGGTTAAAGTGCTTGAGCAAGTGCTAAGCCAAGCTCTAAGTACCCGAGTTTGATTCCCCAGCACCACATAAGCTGGGCGTGGTGGCCCAGGCCTGTAATCCCAGCACTCAAGTCCAAGGCCAGCCTGGGCTCTGAAGTGAATTCAGGACCAGCCTGGACCACAGAGTGAGACCCTGTCTCAAAAAAAAAAAATCTTATTTGCAGAACACACCAGCTTTTCAGTAAATTATCCTAAAAATTGAGGTAATAAGGGTTATTATAGTTATCATAGGTATACACTTTGCAATTGAATAAGAGTAATATACTTTCAATTAGATTTCTTCACTGTGAATTGAAAAATTCTGGTCATATAACCATGGTGCTTAGAATGTATGCTTGTTGCAAGCATTACTTAACCAAAAATTACTGTATAATTTATATAATTATCTTTCAGTTTGAGTACACTAATCTTGTGTTTTTTATATGTCATAATTATACTCCCATCCATGTGAGTCTATGTTAGTATACTAATGAAGAAAACGTGTTAAATTTATTTTTCTGAAAGATAAAAAATTGCTTTTATTCATAAGAAAAACATTGAAATTTCAATTTTTAGTTAAATTCTAAGACAAACATGTAAAAATTACTTTCCTAGTAACTATGCTCCTGACAACACATGCGTTTATAGCGCCAAGGCCAGCCTGGTCTACACAGTGAGCTCAGGCCATCTTGGTCCACAGAGCTAGACTCTGTCTTAAAATATATATATATATATATATATATATATATATATATATATATATATATATATAACTTTCTAACCACAACTTTGAGTAAAATCCAATCATAGCTTCTTTTTTGATATAATTCTTCTGTTTTTGGTTTGAATAATTGAATGAGGTATGTTTCCAATCAACTAGTTTTGAGAAAATCTCACTCAAATTGTGTAGTTTTTCCTCCTTTTCATTGTCTCAGATACCAAGCTTGATTTTAGTCTTAATTGTTTTTTGCTAAATTAGTGCATTTAATACATATGTATGCTCATGAGGAAACAGTCTCATCCTTTTTGAATACTAGTTTCTGTATGGATGAATGTGGAACCATCTCAGAGGTGGTTTCATATGCTATTATGCAAGATGTGCTCACCATATTGTTTTTAATAATGATCAAGAAATCATGTCAGGAATGGTGAAATCTAACATGTTGCCATCTTGTGCAAAAAAAAAAAATTGAAACAGTATATCAAAATCTCCTAAATATTAAATCCTTTCACTTTCCCTCTTAGGCACATTCTCCTTTGTTCAGAAATACAAAAAAAAAAAAAGCCTTTTACTTGGTTGAGGATGCAATCAAATGTTTTCTTGTGATTAGCTTGTGTTTATCTCAAGAAAAACTTCAATATATGTAAAAATACCAATTATGAAAATATATCATGCAGCGGTTTATAGTATTTTGGCACAAGAGGACATGGCTTTATTTATGTTGGCTTGTGTGTAGTTATGGTAAATGCCAGGGTCTGATTGCCTACCATTTTATTTTATTTGCATGCAGTGAATATAATTTAAATATTGATATTATGTTTTCAGCAAATAATTAACAGATGTTGAAGTCCAAAATGAATGTTTTATAAGCATGAAACAGCACCCATGTATATATGAGAAACATTAAATAATTTTATATAAAATTATAGTGATGGAAGTAAATGTGTGCACATCATGACTAAAATAGATGCTGCAATCTGATATTTTTCAAGAATATTTTAATATTTGCATAAAATGAGTTATCTGATGAAAATATTGCAATGAGGAACTGAAATAACTTAAAATATCTTCTCCTAAACTGGAATGGAAATTATTTTTATCAGCACTTCCATTTTTTGAACATCCCCTTTTCCTCCAGGTGCACTAGCTTTTTCGGAAACAGAGGTGCCAACCCCACTGTACTCTTCCATTCTTTACTTGTTTCTTTTTTGGGTAAAGTTTATTTCTAAATGCTCGGCATCTAGAAACACAACTCCATTGTGTGTTAACTATCTTAATCTCAAACTTGACACTGGCAGAAGGCTTAAAGAGATTCCTTGAAAAGGTGCTGACATTCTTAAATCACCAACAACTTGATCTGAGTAAAGGCATAGCTGAAGCAGACCTATTAAGCTGAATTGGAGTTGAACAGCCATCCTGGGAAACCTTGTCCAGGCGATAATGAGTGTAGTCAAATTTAAGGCAAGGTGTATGAGAACATCTGAACGTATAATGCGATGCAAAGCACTTTGGTGAGGTCTATTAGTCACACCTAGAAGCCGGCTGTAAGTCTAGACAAACAATAAAAATAGCTACAAGGGAAAATAAAGAGAGGCTCGTGGGTGCCCTTGGGTGTTTCTTTTAGTGGGGAAATGATTTAAATTAACCATAAACTACCCCGCCCACCATGAAATAACTCTAGAATGAGTTGCATTAGTGGAGAAGTCACATTTTAATATTTTCTTAAAAGGCGCTCAGACTCTTCATTGGAGCTTTATAGCTTTACCACACTACAGACAAGACAACATTAAACAAATAAACAAAAAAGGACACAGAGTCTTCTATTTTAAATTGAGAAGGGAAAATTGTCATTTAAAAGCATCAGTTTCTCCAATACTTTTGGAAACAAATAATTTATCTTGTATTATAACACTTTCAAATAAAATTTTATGATGAACTTTAATATTTTTCTGTCTTAGGGAAAGTGTTACATCTAGATTGTATAGATGCCCACTTCTGTGGGTGAGCACGCGTATGTCCTTGTATCAGTCAATCAAGTCATCTATTTCTCTCTATCCACCTCTCTCTCTCTCTCTCTCTCTCTCTCTCTCTCTCCCTCCCTCCCCCATACGCACCCATATATGTATCTAGAAATCAATTCTCAAAAGAGTTCAGGCGAATGATAATACTTTTGTGCCTGGATCGTCTTCACTCCTTGCCATGTGGTGATGAAGTCACCTCCGGTTCCCCAGCAAGTTCAGAGGATTCTCTTAGTGATGCTATATTTAATTTCCTAATTTCTACTAAGCACAAGCATCACTAGGATCACTAGAAGAAGCAGCTTGAATCTTGCAGTGTGAAATTGAAGTGCACGTGCGCTAGAGCTGGTGAACAAGCCAGCAAATGAGTCACACTGGGTTTAGATTGTTCAAACACTCTAATGGATGATGATTTTCTGAAGATTATAACATGCAAACAAATTTGAGAAATGCTAACCCATGAATGTGAAACTCCAAGGAAAGCTACGAGAGAGTCTGTGAGTTTAAGCAAGGAAAGCAAAGAACACCAAACTTATAAAATTTAGTAGCAACATGGGAAATGTGGAGCGGTACCTCTTAAGTTACATTTTCTCAGTATATTCCCTCCCAGCCATCTTGGTAGCATGTGCTGTATGGAGGAGCTTGGAGTCAAACTGAGTTGTGGACTAAGCAATGTTAGCAGTCTGTCTGTTGTTGAAAAACAAAAACAGCAACAAAAAAATAAGTTTCTTTTGTTGTTAGTTTACATACTGCCTGTAATTGTTTTCATACAAAAATGAGAAAGTTAAATAGTTTTGGTAAAAACCATATAGGCGAACTTAAGATATTTCCTGACTGATCTGTGATGAAAAATGTTGTAAAGCCTTACACTACATCGATACATGATCAAAACATTTAATATACTTTCCCAAGAAGAACATCTCTGCACAACGTGTACAAAATCTTCTGAGCATCATGGCCTCAGAACAAAATCAATAAAGACATCATTGTTGGAGAGTCACTGTCCCCACTGGTGCTGCAACAATATTTTCCTGCCACATATTATTTTTGCCATAACCTCTTCATTCTTAAATTCAGTGTGACTAAAAGTAAGTTCGTAAATGACCTTGATCCCATGAAAAATTCAGCCTTCCCCATCCCAGTAAGCAGCATTTATGGGGCATGTTGAAAGAGCTGGAAGCCTACACTTGTTTTTCTATTCCACCCACAATCTCCAACTCTGTGACTAATCCTCACATGTCTTCCTACTTCACCTCCTGAAGATCAGATTGACTCCATCAATAGCCTACACTGGTGAAATCAAGCCACAGTCATCTCTCATAGAAAGTACCACAATGGGCTCTTAAGTAGTTCATCTCACTCTCCCTATTTATGTATAAGTGACCTTTTCAAAACGTTCCCAAGTCATCTACCCTTTTCTTATTTTCATTCTTCCATCGCCATTGACTAGCCAGCAGCGTAGATAAAAATCTAAACTGTGTGTTCTAGCAGGTGAGAAAGATAAATCCTTCAATACACAGTGAAGTGGTGTAAGTCGCAGAGGAGGGAATAATGAATTTTTCAGAAACTGGTGAATGGAACTATAGTTAATAAAGATTTTACCATCTGCAAAATTACAGTTTAAAGCATGGGTGAATTTCTATTACATCTTTTGCTACTTGGTGACTACTTGACGCGATGGAGCAGGGTTCAAGGTGACAATGTGGAAAGCAGTTCCTCCTTTGCAGTCTTCCCGAGGTGGCTGCAGTGGATATACCTTGCACTCAGAAGGGGTTAAATGAGTTATTCCCTTGTCACTCTATAATGCTCAGTCTTTGAAATCAGAAACCAAGAGCGTATTTGGTGCAGCACACAGGATAATAACTCTTAGATTTTTCTTATTGGCCAAGTCTTCTCGTAAAGGTGTTTCTACATTCAGTAAGTGTCAGGGTGGTTACCTTGTTGTATATGGTAGAAAACATCACTCTCGACAGGACAAATGTCAGTGACCCTTTCCATGTCTCTTTTTCTATTTGAGTCAGATTTTCTGTAGTTTTTCTTTTTAGAAAGTATGCAGCCAGAAGATATTTAGTGCTCTGCCTGAGAAGTGGCAGCTCATGTTCTCTGCACATGAATTTATCACTGGAAAAAGAGACATGAAATTATTTTTTGTTGTTGTTTCCTCAAGGAAACCAATCATCTTCACCAATCCTCTGAATTATTGGTAAAAATATAAGTACACAAATATTAATTAATTTCCATCCAAGTAGTACTTAAGAAGAAATAACTATCTGTGCTGGTAGCTTAATAAAACTGTTGTTAATAAAACTCGTTCATTGTTTCCTCTAGAATAAAATGCGGCTTTAGACGTGAACCTGAGTCGTTTACTTTACAATCATTTAAAGAATTCTTATTCGACTCACAGTCCAGAATTAAATATTTTGTTACTAATAAAATTATTCACAGAGTATGTTTTGTACCAGTGTGAGTAGAGTGCCATCCACACGTCGTGCATTGGATAAGGGAAGGGCAGGGCCACGGTTTAGGCTGGAGAGTTCGTGTGCTTAGAACGTTGCAAACAACATTATTTGAGAAACACGGATGGTGAGCACATACCGGTTAGTTTTGGTAGCACCACACTGTGTGCTGATTTGTGTATGTGCCGACGCTGTTATGAGGGAGTTAAGTGGAATTTTAAATGATGATTCTAAAAGGAGGCTGACGATCTCCATGAGAAAATGCCCTGACAGAATATTTTATATTCGCATGTGGAAAACTGTATCTGGGAAACACACCAAGCTGCCAGCTGTGAGAGCTTTCTTCAGAAGAGCAAAAATGAAATTTTCCTTTCAAATGATGTGAAAGGAAGATATGTTCTGAATATTGATACAAAAATGGACCAGAAGCTTTATAAAAACCTAAAATATATGTGGCCCATATCAGTAGGCTTACTTACTGAGGTTTAAAAGAACAAAACAAATCAAACAACACAAACACACACACACATAATAAGGATTTTTGGAAGTTATGTCTTCTATTCATGCTTTGTTATAGAAAATAATTTACAAATCAATTTGGGGTAAATTGTTCAACATAGAACTTGAAATTTGACTTGGAATGTTATGACACTTTTTAAAGATAATAACTACATATATTGAGGCATGATCTAGCCCTCAAGTTTGTTCATCTCATCAAGAGGAAGACACAAATGTGAAAATTGTATTAATGATACCAGGTGGATAATTTTATCCCACATATATTTTGGTAGTTTGCCTCTTACTCAAAACTGAACCGAGTAATGGTTTATCTTCCTGCCGTGAGGGCAGTTCTGCTCTGCAGTTTTTTTCTTCAGGTTATGAAGACACTTAAGTTGAAAAGAAGAAACATACATTTAACTTGACACCTAAAAGTCATTGACTACTAATGAAGTACTGTCTAGATTCCTGATAATACCTACTATGACATAGGCATTATGCAAACAGTTATTGTGCTGTATTGTTCAGACAATATGATACAGAAAAACATCTGCCCATGGTCAGTACATGAATAGCGACGGCAGACGTAACTACACAGTACACAGTGTTCAAGGGGAATGACACTGAATCACAGAACACAGGAGTGGGAAGAGGGTCTGGGAAGTGGTAAAAGGCCACCACAAAGTTGCCCTTGTGTCAGATCTCCTGGCACAGAGAGAATTCAAAATTTACCCATGGACCTTCCTGGATGTTTTTCAAATATTTTGACTCACAATGCCCCAGATGCAGAAGTCATGGGTATGCAAGATTGACTATATGTTGTAATTTAAGTTTCAGGCAGAAAGCAGCTCATGGACTACTTCCATTTTTAGCCCATATCGTTTTAAATTTATTGAAATTATCCTTTGTCTAGAATGCTAAGAAATCGCTTTGTTTTCTTTTATTTGTGTAGATTTTCCTTTAAAACTTAGTCACTTAAATGAAATCTGCCCTGAAGAGCACAATTCTGTGTTAAGGTGGTCTTGCCATATTATGACTCTTCCCTGAAACAGGGATTCATTTCAGGATCTCTGAAATACTATTTACCATCAGTTGATCCGCAGTTCTTTTAGATGTGAAGATAGACCATATAGAAATATCACACTCGTTTCAAAAACTACTATCAAAGTCTTTTTGTCTTCATTGTCATGATATTGTCTTAAGTCAAAAATTGAATAATTAATGTCTTTTGTTTCCAATTTGTTTAGACAGTGATACCAAAAACAATTTTTGTTTTCTAATATCAAACATAGTTTACTTACCAACCGAAAAGTTCCAGTGGAACTACATTTTATCACATATTGAGAATGCAATAAACATACTGAAAGATTTCTAATAATAGAATCAGATAAAGTTATGATCTTTATAATATGATAATCCTTAAAATGTTAGACATCTATAATATTTTAGAAAATAATTTTATAGATATTCAACTAACTATATCATATTAAAAATAAACAACTAGAATAACTAACATATTAGTACATACAATAAAAATTTTTAATCCATTTCTAATATGCATGTTGTATATATATATATATATATATATATATATATATATATATATATATATACAATATCTTGTTCCCTACTAAGAGAGTTTCTTCTGTGATCTCAGTTATTGTTAACATCATATTTTTCTCTCCCTTGATTTTCATCTATTTTCATGGTCAAGAAGTGCGAGTCTTCTAATTAATATGTCTTGGTGGCAGAAATGTCAAAACAAACCTCTAAATTTAGTAATTCTCGAAAGCTTTAGTGTTTATAAAATATGTTACTGTGTCTCATAATTTACAAAGGTCTCTCACCTCTCCTTCAGAGTGGGCATTTTCAACTAGTGAATGCACTGCTAATTTTCCTTAATGACTTCTTGCCATATCCACGATAATAAACTAATTACATAATAAATCAATTATATTCAAACCATCTCTCATACATGCTCTAATAAAGTCAAAGGCTTGAATAGCATTGTGTCATTATCTAGCACAGTTCAATGGTTAAAATTTCATAACTGAAGAAAGATAGGTCCTAAGAAGAAAAGAAATGTATAATAGAAGTTCATCAGAAATCTGTTAAAACAGTGTTATACAGTTCAATATTCATATCGATATGAGCTAGTTCTGGCCAATCTCACAAAATTTCACATACAGAAAAAAATATAGACTGGACTCATTTCCTTTAACAATGAAATTCAATTGATTATTTTGTTGTGCTGTTATTTAGTAGTAGAATACATTTGCCTCTAATATTCACTGAAATATTTCTAATAATAGACTCAAATAAAGATAATTTTTACCGTAAGCAAATATTTAGTAAGCTTCCAGGCATCTCAAATATCCTCCTAAGAGAGGAAAAAAGAATCAATCCAAAACTTTGTTCTACTCATCGAAGCAAACGACTGAATGAGTAATAGCGAGCTAATAAAATGAAATAAAAATACAGCCTTGCTGTTAATCAGGCCATAAAACCTGACACTGTTCAGCCTCAGGAAACAATACTGCTCCCATGTTCAGGATGTAACTTCACAGTGTCATAATTACGCTATTACAGTGATTTCTGCTTCCTTGCCTGTGTTCCCTCCAATCCTGCTTTGGTATTTCTCAGTCAAGATAAAGATAAAATCCCAAAGAGTCCTTGCCTCACGACACTAGCAGATCCAGCCCTGATCTCTGTAAACCCTACCCCTCTTCAGGGAAATCCATTTCCAGGCCGGCCTTTAGAAAATAACTTGCTGTATCTTAGTCAAGTGCCCCAGGGTTCTCTGGACAACAGTCTACCCAGTCACAGCATGGGAACATGTCTAAGTTTTTAGACCACACACTGTCTCTGATACATTTTATTACATAGCTTTTATTAACATAGCAATTAATGCTTATCATCTGCTAAATATTCTTTTTAGCTACTAAACACCATGTCCTTTAAAGTATTTTCCTTTTCACTGTATTTTTTATGGAAGTGTAAATGTTCAAAAATGCCTTATTTTTAAACTTTTTACTGGAAAGTCAAAAGCAAATATTAAGAAAGAGAGCTCTCAGGATAGTTAGAAAATACCAAAGGCCAAAAATATGAATTATAAAATCAAAATATTCTTTGAAATTTATAATTGAAATGCAGAGTATTTCACAATATCAGTAACAGTTTAGATGTCCAACATATAATTTTGATATGTCAGCAAAGAAACCTTTCAGTCAGTGATGAAAATATCTGTATGTAATACAGATACCTTCTGTTTAGCCAAATTTTGGGAAACACTTACATAGAAGATGGTCATGATACTAACAGAAATATTATACTGGGTATATATGTATATGTGTCATTAGATTTATACGTCATCCACGATCATTCTTTTTTATTGACAGTTTTAAGCATTGGTTTTAGTTCAAGTCCAGTGATAGTTGACAAAGACCCCACACGGCGTCCTAGAGAGAAACATGGAGTGCTGTGCGCTAAGCACGAGGCTACTTCACAAAATGCCAGGTAGCCACAAATGATTGAGAAACATAGTTTTCTGGGAATATGAGCAAAGGCTTCGCTCTGGGGTTACGTGAAACATTCATAGCCATATTACCTAAATGTGGCATTGATAGGCCTGGAGCCGAGAGCACAGTAAATGCACCACAGTGGATCTGCAGTGTCACACAAGGAGAGTTACGTGCAACACGTCACTTAATCCTTATAGGACTCATTCAGCTATTGTGGCTGGTAAAAATTGAAGATACGGTTTTCATAATTGAATATGTTGTCTCTGTTCAAAGTTCGAAGAGGAAGACACTAAGTTAGCTATCCTCTGGTCAGACTGAACCTGGTGCTTCAGGTTCAGTTTGAAGATGACTTCACTATCCACAAGCAGCTTCGTAGCACTGGTTTCAAAGGATGTGTTAATACCTGTAAAACAATGGGCTGATAAGGAATTAGATTCACCGATCATCAAGAAGATCATCTTCTAGTTCCAGATAAAACTGAAACAAAGAGCAGGCAGACGCCATGTTGGGAGAGAAGGAAGAGCCAGTGTAGGAGGAGAGCATGTGATTGTGTGTGTGTGTGTGTGTGTGTGTGTGTGTGCGCACGCACGCGCTGTATTAGAAACCTGCTTGTGCTTTCCAGAGACAATTATAAAACAAACAAAAACTAAACTTCATTCAATAAGGAGTGTTTATTGTTTGTTTTGTTTTTCCTGGAGCAGCATTTCTGTAACTGGCTTTTCAGAATATTTATTCAGTGGTATAATGTATGGAGGCATAGGAAGAACTAAATGATTAATATCTATATTTATCTGGTTAAATGCTTTTGGACAGTATAATACCTAGTTAGAAATTCACAAATCTCATTTATCTGGGGATTACCAAGACCTATTTTACTTGGTGTAACCCACAATGTGTGAGGCATTCATTTTTCCGAGGTGGCGGTGTTAGTTTGTTGCAAAACAGGCACAGAGAAATTCCAACTAGTAAACACAAGGACACACTGAAAAAATTTTAAGACCATCCTCACCTAGGACCATTTTGTAGACAATGGGAACTTTTACTTCTTTGTCTTTTGTTTAAAGAAATTTTCTATTAAATTTTTTAAAAATCAAATACAGAATTCAATTATTTTTAATTCAAAAAGATTGTAATGCTTCTGTAATTTCCTAACAAGGGTAAATTTTAAAATTATTCTTGGATTTTATGCGCTTTTTTCCTAACTTGATATTACAGATAGCCAATATTTCTAAGGACAGCAAGAGGTCTAATAAAAATTATCAATTTGGGGATTAATAAGAAACCAAATAATAAAATTGCTGTAACCTCCCTTTCTGGGACAAGTAGCTTGCTAAAAAAAAAAAAATCTCATGCATGTACCCAGTTTATTACCCTACACAATGTTGTAAATAAAATCATTTAATTTTGCATTCAGTTACATGTTAAAATTATTCCAAATAATATGAAATTAACTATAGGTTTCTTGAAAACATGTTGTTACTTATTTACCTGAATAAGTGAATGCATATATGTAGACAAGCATGCATATTTATATAGTACATTTGCACATATCTGCATATGTGTGTACCATATGTATGGATATGGAGATACACATGTACACACATAACTTTAAGTGAATTTCACGCATGTAAGTAAAAATGCTTTATCTTTGTTCCAAGCATAAAGCTTGAAGGAAATTGTGCTTTGGTCTCTTGTGCTGTAATACAATTCAAACTAGCATTAAAATAAGAATTTGGCATGGGTGATCTTACCAAATCATTCCCAGAGTTGAAAATAAAATTGTTGAGAACTTCCCAGATCTACGTAGAAAAAAGGAAAAATGACAATAGTCTAAGGTATTACATGATCACTGCTTTGAAAAATTTAATAACATGTCAAAGATTTTCTCGACTAGCATTGAAACACACTTAGTGCAAACAACTGAAACAGTCATAGCAAAGTTCTCACGAACAGTGCCAAGCGTTATGGTATGCACAGCAGCACCATGAGATTAGCAGTCAACACCATTCTGGGGCTGCTGCGAAACTGGTAGTAGAGAAAATTGGGTATTACAGGGAAAAGTAACAGGCAAAAAGAAACTGTCAGATCCATTTTTGAATAACAGGCTGGGCTTATAGGAAACAGGAAAGGGCAGTGTGTGCAACAGTGTTGTAGGAGTTTGTTTAAGCAAACAAGGTAGGAGTTAAAACTTTGTATTTAAGGAGAAGAAGAGTTCTAAGAAAAACACGAATGGAATGGTTGATGTGGAGGCCGTGTGAGTAGCTGAAGAAGGTGAGGGAAGAACGTAGGCCACGAATATGTTGATGGAAAGAAGAAAGAGCAGATTTGTTGATATTGCCTTAATATAGGAAAAAATTTACGATGAACATTTTACGGATGTTTCAGTATCATTTTATAATAAAGCACAATTCATTTTATAATAAATCTTTAGAGATATTTCAGCATTCTTATAACAAGGTGATACATTTCCTAATAGTTTCATTCCCTGTTAATATATACTAACCATTTTAGAAGGAGACGCGCAGAAGCTCCAGGATGTTGGGGTGTCTGTGTTTGAGGAAGCAGAGAGGGAAGGAGTGGTGGGCATCCCAGCATCCTTGTGCGTACACAGATTTCCTCATCACTGACGGGTCAACAGAGAGCCAGCAATGAATGGATTTTATTGCTCTTTTTACATGATAATTAGTATACATAACATATTGAATTATAATGCATCTTTTCTCTGCACCCAAATGTTGGAAGAGTATAGATTTTTAAACAACCTGAAATGTTGCTAAGCACAGCCCAGCAGTGCAGGCCAGTAATCCCAGCACTTGGGGAGGCTGAGGAAGGAGGACGGAAAGTTCCAGCTTGGGCAGTTAAGCAACTTACGACACCTTGTTACAATATGATAAATAAAAAAATTATCTGGGGCTGTCACTCAGTATGAAGGCTCTAAGCTTTATCCCTCACTGTAAAACAAAGCATTACTTAAAAATAACTGTAATTATTGATTTGATTGTTTAAGATCTCTTGTAGTCCTACAAAGACTTTTCAGTTGTAACAGACTTTTTATTTTTTAGTATTTTACAATACTGGGGATTGAAACCAAGGTCTGCTACATGGTAGGCAAGCACTCTACTCCAGAGCTACAACCCTTGCTTGTTTTATGTTTTTATTTTAAGATAGGATCTTCCAAAGTTGCTCTGGTTCAGCTCAAACTTAGGGTCCTCCTATCCCAGCCTCTTGAGTAGCCTAGAATACAGTTAACCATCCCTGGCCAACAAATGGTTTTTAGTCAACAATTAACACTGTGGAACTTGGGAAATTTCGGCAACCCATCTGCAGTACAAGAGAACAAATGCTAAACCAGGTGTGGTGGCGCATGCTTGTAATCTGAGCACTAAGGGGGCTGAGACAGGAGAATTGCTGTGAGTTCCTGGACAGTCTGGGCTTTACAGTGAGTTCAGAATCAGCCTGGAATACAGAGTGAGATACTATGGAGAGAAGAGGGGGGGAGGGAGGGAGGAAGAGAGAGAGAATGTGTGTGTTTGTGTGCGTGAGAGAGACAGGCAGAGAGAGAGACGGAGACAGAGAGACACAGAGAAAGCAGAATGTGAAGAAGGACTCACTCTTGCAGGTATCGGGTGGGAAAAAGTGTAAGGAGCTAAAGGAGGGGTGCTCAAAACAGACAGAAGGTGAATGAGGCTGGAGTAGACAGATAAAGGAGACAGTGGTAATAGAGGACACCAGCAATAAAACTTGGCGCTGCATTGTCAAAGACTTATAGGGCAACAGCCTTTATTTTTCTTTTATCATAACGGATTGAGATCCATGAGATGACTTAAAGAAAATGACATCACTTCATGTTTAAAAAGGTATACAGGAAATGGTGGATGCGTTAAGGATAAGTCAGTTCTCGGATTGCAGGCATAGACTCACAGCTCTTTTTCTTTCTGAATACTCTATGAATAACTCAATAAACAATTCTGAAAGGATTCTGAGTAGTAAAAAAGAACAAAAAGTGATTAATTAGGGACATCAGGACTTGAGATCGACTGTGATGAGCTCCTTGAGTTTTTCTCTCATGTTTCATACATACTGCACTGGAGAGGTCTGCAACCTGAGCCACTCACACACATGCGTGCGTGCAAACACACTACACACACACACACACACACACACACACACACACACGAGCATGCACATACACACACAGAAACCCTGCTCTCACCTGTAGCAGATATGCAGCAGCAGCAGGGAAGTTTCCATGCTTGGAGTCGTAAGTGACAAGCCTGATGCACAGCTTCACCCGCATACTTAGGTTCCTGGCAAGGACTCACCCCTCCCACACCAGTGGCACTGGCTAGTGTGTGTGGATGTCCTTTGAACTACAGGTCATGTGAGTAGATGAGGACCTACGGGATTTATATTGAGTAATAGTCTGACATGGGATCAAATTTTCTTTCACCTAGAAGGGGATTGAAAATGATTACTATAAGTCATATGCATGTAGAGTTTCCCTAAACAAACATCACTACTCCATATTGCAAGCATGCATTGATAAAAGAAAAGTCCATCATAATACCCTAACTGTCTAGGACTGATTAAAATTTTTCCTGTGTTTATATTCTTGTTTATCATCCTATATTTTACATACAAGATTACACACACACACACACACACACACACACACACAATATGTATGACATGTCTATCCATACCTATATCAATAATTAGGAATAGTGTCAAAATATTAAAAATTGGGAAAAGCACGATTTACATGACAAAAGACAATCAACTAATGTCAGTGCCATCATTAACCAGATGCTAAAATGATCAGTCAAGTTTTTAAAAACATTCCTGGGGTGCTGTTCATTTGTAATTATTTCTTGCTTCAATCACAAATTATCTTGATAACAATAAAGAACAAAAATAGCTCAGCAAAGAATGTAAAAGGAAGCCAGTAGAAACTGTAGAACTTTCCAAATACAATAATCAGGAAAACATTTGCTGGATGGGTGTAATAGTCGAGCAATGAAGACAGAGGATAGAGGATAGTTATCTCAAGAAGAGATCAAGTGTTTATTCAATCTGCACAACACAGAGCAAATTGATTGGATGAAAAGGGACAAGGTCTTAGCGACTCATGAGAGGATAACAAAAGATGGAACATTTTTGCCGTAGGAATCTCATAGGGGAGGCACAAAAGCTGGAGACTAACATAGAGGGATTGTTATGAAAATGATCAAGATATGTTATATGGATATACCAGCTCTGCAAAACAAGCATCACCATTCTGTTACAAATATGTACTAGTAATAGAAAAAGAATCTCCTGATATAATGTCTAAACATGATGTTTTGTTTTGGTTTGGTTTTAAGACAGGGTCCCCAGGTTGGTTATGAGTTTCCTATATAGCCCAAGTTGGCCTTGTGCTCACAGCAATCCTCCTGACTCAGCCTATCTAGTGCTGGGTTTAAAGGCGTGCACCCCAACACCCAGCTTATGCGGTACTAAGGAATCAAAGCCAGGGCCTTGAGCTTGTCAGGCAAGCACTTTAACCATTGTGCCATTCCTCCAGCCCATAACATAATACCTGCAATGTCTAGGAATCATTAACAAATTTTCTACATTTGTATTCTCATCTTGTCTTCATATATTTTGCATAAATATTCAAAAATAAGGAAATTTTTCCAAAATTGAAAAAGATGGATCTACAGAGTTAAGAAACTGAGTGGAACAAAAATACACAAAAAGACATATCCAGAGATAAATAACACCAGACCGTGTGAAACAGGCAAATTATGCATATCTGTGCTACACAATACATATGTTTTTGAGTATATACATACATACATGTTTGTGTGAATATATAAATACATCAAGCCATGATAAAAAACATATACATGTTTTCATAAAATTGATAGTGGAATAGGAGTTCAAACAATATCATCTTGTCCATGTGAAATCTTGGGAACCATGGCAGGGGCACAACATTTTAAGATGTGGTGGAAAAGGACTACCACACATATTCACCAAAAGGGGAAGAAGCGAAAGCTGTCATGATCATCCATGAGCCAAATGACGAGGGACCAGAGGTCTGGAGGTTTTACTGGATTTCTGTATAATAAGCATTTGCTGTTACTCTGGAACAAGTCATACATACTAATTAGCTGTTAAAATTCCCTTGGATATCCACACGAGTTTATATTTCTTATTAATTTTCTAGTTTGCAACATGCTACTAAAGAGAACAGAGTAGAAATAGTGACAATATAGGTTATATAGTTAAAAACAGAAACATTTGTAGATCAAGGTATTTTTTCTAGAAACTTAAATAATGACATGAGAAAAATTCATTAGACGTTATTGAACCAAGGTGGGGATAATTGTGTCCCGATTGAACCTAACATGAAAACATTCTCATGTATGTGGAAAAGACAATGCTATGCTTTAGACTTTCCCTAACCAAACTAAAAAGTTGTTTTTCTGAATTGGTAATTATTCTGTAATTTTATATATTAAGCTACAGCTATTAGCATTTAATTCTCACATGAAAAAGGAGCTAAATTTTGAACTTGTACATCACTTTTTCTTTTCTATGGCAGATTTTTATCTATAAGCTCTATGTGGAGGCAACATTTGTAAACTGCTGTCAGAATTGGATATAATTTATTTTTTAATAATGAAAACAATAGTAAGGACTGGAGAAATGGCTCTGAGTCAAGCACTAAGTACCCTAGTCGATTCCCCAGCACTACTCAAGCCTGGTGTTGTACCATGCACCTGTAATCCCAGCACTTGGAAGGCTGAGGAAGGAAGATTGCCATGAGTGCAAGGCCAGCCTGGGCTCCATAGTGAGTTCAGGGCCAACTTGGGCTACAGAGCGAGACCCAATCTCAAAAACTGATAATAAATTTTTAGATTTATTAAATAGGAACAATGTACATCTAATGAGATTAATTTTGTAGAATATACCACTGCTCATAGTTAATTCCTGCCTTCTAATCGCCCAATAAAATATACTTGTATTCTGTTTTTTAATTGAGAATTTTAATGTATACTGGAGGAATTAGAGCACAGATCATACAAACATAATATCCTGAAGAACAGAAATTTGAGATTCCATTGGCACTCAATCATGACAAAAACAGAAACTAAATCCATTTCCTTGACATTTAGGTAAGGCAGGTTTGCAAGTATATTCTAGACAGAAAGATTTTGAAGGTCTATTGTTGAGCTACTATGTAGACTTAAATATTAATAAGTCTTTGAAAATGTGTTGTGGATAATTCAACAACAAAATAAGTATAAATTGTAACTTTTCTTAGTTTGAAATTATTTCAAATAGGTCTATCTTTATGAAAACTCGCCATTGCCTTCATAGTACTATAAAGGAGTTGAAAGTATTTCTAAAATAATTATTAGCTGGTAAAATCATCAGTGAAAATTCTCTATTTATCGGCTACCTTACCACATTCAATCAAATCGAAGTAGTTCTGCAGGGTAAGTCGGGATTTTTACAGTCGCCAGCACTCACTGTACTGTGCTCTCGTGGTTAGTTCTCTAGGCGAATTAATTTTCTCTTCACTCTTCCCGGACCCTGGAAATGTTTATGGAATTTCTACATTGATTTATGAGCTGGGAATTATCGCTGGTTGGAAGTCGTGCCGCCGACTGATAGCATATGCAAAGGGTGAGCATTAGTGAAAAGCAGTCATGAGCAGGGATTTTTCCTTCTTCCTGTCAGGGCACAACACACAGTTTGAACTCATCTGAAAGCCTTTCACAAGCTGTTTTCCACTTAATTATTTGAAATCTATGCAAATCAGTTCCCATAACTACTCTCTAGAAAATATGGAAATATGTAGTAAGTTTTGCACTTCATCTGACAGCCCCAAAATCCATGTACGGCCTGTATTAATATACTTTGTGATAATTCAAATTCGTTGTTAAAATTGTCTTTTTGGTTTTTCTTTGTCCGATAGTCAAGTAGCACTAAATTAGAATTTTCAGCATTTTTTGGCATTGATGGGCTCAGGACTAAATTTAAGAGCTAACAGTCTGCCTGTGAGTTGTATTTTGTCAGTGGTGTGGATCGTTCTTTCTCCTTTTGGCTTTTTGTGACATGCATTCTTACTGAAAAATGTTTAGCATTAAAAATTTGACTTTGTGTTTCACAAAAAATAGCTACATTACTTCTGAGTTGTTTTACTCAAATTATTGCTTTTCACATACCTCTATGTCCTGTATGATAAAAGGTAAAATATTTTAGAAACTTATTTGGTATGTTGGATTATCTTGTATATACTAAAACAGAATCTCAAGAGTCCCTACGTACTAAAAATAAAGCAATTATATCCTAGACTTATTTGAGAAAATGTTTACTGGTTTTTGTTCCTGTTAAACATATGTGTGAGAAAGAAATGACGGTGTGATCCTATTATGTTTATGAATCCATTTCTTATGCTTGGACTCCATAAGAAAAAGAATCAGACTAAAGGATGGACCACATTAATCAGTTATTCACTTTGTAACTTTGAACACTTAAGTATTAATTTTATGCATTAATTCTACTTTGTGAGAGCAATCTTGAATAGATCATTTCTAAATCATATATGATGTACCAAGACAAATAGTCAAGCACATAAAAACAAAAAGACATGTCAGTTACATTAAAATTTTAATAATATTAAGGATACTCATTGTATAACATTTCCATGGACTCAACTATAAATAAAACTAACTTAACTTGCAGTAACAATATCAATTTTTGTTTTATTTTTCTAAAAACTCAGAAAACATAGTTGCAATGTTGTTACCAACATCTTATTGAGTTCCAGGAAATAAAATGTAAATTACAAGCAAAAAGGATTAAGTTTATTATCAGAAATTCAAACACATCATCCATTGGTTTTTCAGTACATAAGCTAAAGGCCTGGATGGTGGTCCTGTGGGCAACCTCAGCTAATCGTCCATTGGGATCAGCGATTTTTAATTGTCTTCCTTTCTCTACTTTTTTGTGGTAAGAAAATGATTTATATCTCTAAGCCACAACACTAGAGAATTAAATGTTACAGCTTGATTCTTGTAAATGACATTGAATTCTACTCAGTTTAAGTATGACCACGCCCTAAGATAGTGATTTGCTTTCTCTATTACATAGGAGGGCAATGAAGTTAGTCTTAAAATCCGACTGGACTTAGTAATCATTTAAAAGCAGTCTACTATTGGGCACAAACATGAAGCAAAATTTATGTGTAAAAGTAAAGAACTATCCAATATTCTATTCAATCTTTGAGATTTCTTCTAAATTTCATCCACATAAATGAAAGTAGGAAATGAGTACAACATGAAGAAAATATTAAAAATTATATGGTAATGGCCAAAGAGAACATACCACTTTTGCATAGTATTAATTACTATAAAAAAGAACAAAATCATAATTTGCAGTTTTAAATATCCTTTCTATAATAAATTTTGAATGCTCTAAATTACCATAAATGTAATTGGTTAATTGATCTCAGTGAATATATTCATAATTAAGGTTATTCATAGAAATATGCTTATTTTAAATATAAAGGTAATCTATTCATCTTGTAGTGAGATGAAGGAATTAGAATATTTACTTTATAGAGGTTAATGATATTCTATTGCTGACATTTTTGAGTTTGGAGAATTATGCTGATAGTCAAATCTGTAGCTTTACATGCTGTAGTTGTTTCCTCTTGCTTCTGCAATAAATTACTAAAAATATTGGCTCAAACAATATAAATGTAGTATCTTACAGTTTGATCAGAAATCCAATCTTAGTCTTCCCAGACTAAGATCAAAGCGATCTTCGAGGCTGTGTCCTTATTTTTTTTTTTTTTTTTTTGAGACGGGGTCTTGATGTCTAGTCCAGACAGGTTCTGAACTCAATTATGTGTGTAGTCCAGGCTAACATCGATCAATCAGTCATTCTCCTGCCTCAGCCTCTTGAACTCTGGGATGACGGGCATGCGCCATCTCTCCTGGCTTAAGAATCAAGCCCAGTGCCCAGCACTTGCCAATGGTGCACGGGTTTTTCCATCACATTTCCCTGCACGTGAATTTTCCTTTGCAGTCTCTTTCTGCAGTGAATTAGGGGTGATGGCATTGTACGCAGAGTAGTCAGCTTTTTGTCACTGCACAAAATAACCTGAGACAATCAATTGAATATAGGAAAGGTTTATTTTGGCTCACAATCTCAGAGGTGTCAGTCCACACCTTTGGCTCTGTTGTTTCTGAGCTGTGATGAGGCAGAACACCGTGGTCGTGGATAGTGGAGGGCAGAGGAGAGTTGCTCACCTCATGGCAACCAGGAAGAGAGAGAGGGAGGAAGGGAGAAAGAGAGAGAAAAGAGAGAAAAGAGGAAGAAGAGACATCCAGGGACCGGAAAGTGTGCGTGGCGAAGCCCTTCCCATTACACTCCACTTTCTGTTTCTGTCAACTTCCAGTCAAGCCATCAGATTATGATGTCATCAGTGGATTACTCTTCTGATGATGTAAGAGCTCCCTGTTCCAACCATTTCCCAAAACTCATCTGCAGCAGAGCTTTCCAGACAGCATCTTTGTGCCCCAACCACAACACTACCTCAAACGTCTTGCCTGATTTTTAATTTGGATAAAAATCAGCATGTCCATGAATGTAGAACAGTGTCAAAGTGCTTGTCTAGCCTGGACAAGACCCTAGATTTGATCTCTGTAGCCAAAAAGAAAGCTGTTCTTTTAATTTGAAATTTATTTTTATATTGTTCCTATAGCTAATTTTTTCAAAATCTTTAAATTGTACATTTAGAATCCTTTATTTTTATGCAGTGTCCGTTGTATTGTACTATAAATAATATTCGAATTTTCTAGTAACATTTTTCTACCTTTTCCCAAATCTACATTAAAAACTTTCTCACTGGTATTTACTATTTATAAGATTTTTATTAATAATTTACTTTCTGTATTTGCATCATAACAATAATCTCCTCTTGTCAGACTATTTAAAAATGCAAAAAAGTCACTCAAAGATAAAGCTTTTGTGCTATTAATAAAAGAAATAATCCACCAATTTTAAATATAAATTATAAGTTGTAACCAAAATTATGTATAAGTATCTCAAATACTGGCTGAAAAATAATTAATTTTATGGTGAGTTTATATTTAGAGATGAATTTTAGGATGCAGATGAAAGAACTTTTAAAATTTAGTTTAGAGTAACAGTGCCTTTTCTCAAGGTGCCTCTTCACTGAGGCTGGTTGCCAAGTACCTTGTAAAGCCTATTTAAAAATAGTTTCTATAAGGTAAAAATTTCGAACATACCAAGAAAGTTTTCAGAAATAATTTTCTAACAGTATTTTGTAGTGAAATATTATCTTAGAGTAAGTTAGTGGCTATGAGCCTGGATAGTTAAAAACTTAAACTTGACATAATGCTGCTGGTCATAACAAACACGCTGTTGGTAAGGAATATGGTTCAGTTTATTGTCCCGATAAAAGTCAATAAAATTTTATGGCTATATCACAAATTGATTTTTTTGGGTAAAACATTGCCCAAAATGATACTGTTGCTCTATGTGGTATTATAACCACAGTACATGTCATGTGATACAGTTCCATTAGGATGAATACAGTGCCACATTGATGTTATTTTGGATGAGGAATGAGGATCAACAGATGCGTACCCCAAACATGAAGGCTAAACTGAAAGTGTTAAAACCACACAGTCTTCAAAATTTTAAGCCATATTTTTTTCTGAGACTACAATGAAGACATGTATAATTACATTTCTTTAGAACTGTCTACGGTTGAAATAAAACTTAACACATCCTAGTTACTTCATAAGCAATGAATTCTAAAGGCAATGAATAGGACTAAGCACTAGAAAGCCTTTTCCTTCGAGTTTTGAGCTTTCTGTGTCGAGAGTGGGTGGTGTAGCAGCAAATGGCTTTGCTCTGTCCCTCCTCTTAATGCGCTGCTGTCCTTGGTTTTGTTTTTCAAGTGATTACACTGATTTCACTGTAGGTGACAAAAGACCAGAACGAAAATCAAGAATGGCAGAGGGAAATTAAATGTCACCAGAATGGAGTAAACAACAAAGGGAAATCATGTTATATAATTAATGTTATACCCCATTTTGGAACAGCACTTACAGATGACAGTCATAAATGATTTGTCAAAACAGCCCAATAAAACATCATAAGTATTTTTATATTAAAATAATTCAGTAGAGTTCTTAAATAAATCAATGTCAAGTTAAGATCTATAAAACCAGTGTGTATAGAATAAATCGAAGATTGTTGCAAATACATTGAGCTTAAGTTGGAAAGATAGTTTTCAAAATGAAACTAATAAATTTAATTACTATAAGAATTCCTGAGAATGGAGGTCCATGACAAGCAGGAAACTAAATATGAAAAGATGCTTAGAAATATAAGTTGAAACTGCTTGTGTACAGCATTTCAGTGAGAACCTAATATAGAAATGTAATGAATAAATTTGTGAACATGAATAGTAGTAATAAAAATGATTTAAGAAAAGTGACCACAGAAAATATAAAAAAGAAATGTGAAAAAAAATTAAAGATCAAGTCAGCTAATCAGAGCTGTCTTGGCCACTTGCCTCAATGCTGGCCACGATACTAAACAATAACAACTTGAAGGAAGAAAGGCTTATTGTAGCTCATAGTTAGTTTCGAAGGCCCCAGTCCGTGTATGACTGGCTGGCTCCCATGGTGGAAGTGCCCAGAAAAAGAAAGCTGTTCACTGCACGGAGCTCAGGAACTAACGTGAGAGGAGAGGATCCCAAGGCAACACTACATCCTTCCAGATCAGGTTCCCAGTCACTCATCCATCCAGTGAGGACCCTCCGCCAACAACACCTGATCTCATTTACAGATTCATTGACTCATGATTTCAATCATTCATGACCCAATCACCATCCACACATATCAGATTTTTGGGGACACTCAAGTTGCACACCAGGAGCATTTCTCTTACATCAGAGAGGGCGTGTCCAATGTACAAAGAGAAGACCCTATGTGGACACACATACCTGCACACTCAGATGCAAAAAGGTATATGCATATACAAAAATGCACTCACATACATAAACACACATTGTATATACATATTTATTCTACCCCAGAAGTTATTCTTTTTATTAGTATGCCTTTGCAATATATAATAGTTACCTTCAACCTGAGAAATTGGTACACATACACACATATACTTCTTGCCTTAGTGTTCTTAGAGAATTTAAAAATCATGATGTTCCAGTGGCAATGAGTATATTTAACACCCGGAATCCAGCTTTTACTTCTAAACTAATATAAAGCTAACATCTTATGGACCGGGATATCTTTGGTTGGAATATCTTTCTCTGATAGTAACCTGGAAATATTCCAGTAATGACAGATTCATGTTTAAAGGACTCAAGCGCCAAATTAAAGGAACGATCACTGTCCAAGTTATGAGGTTACTGTGTTGCAAAATGCATAATGAGAGTAACAAATTAGACCACACCATATAATTAAAGATTTCTTGATTAAATAAGTGCAAAAACCAAAAAATTCTTGCAACAAACTGAGAACCAGTGCATACAAAAATGGCAAAGGAATAAGAAAACCTTTCCAGACTAATAAACCACACAGATTGACCTTGGTAGGTTAAGCAAATTAATAATTTCTGTTCACATCAGCTGCTAGTGGTTTATCCCACTAGAATCTGGGCTCTGGCCTGCATATAACTGACTGTAGATATTTGCAATTCTTAGCTTGTTAGCATTCTCTTGTCTTGGATAAGCGTAATCAACCATAAGCAAAATTTCCATAACTTATTTCTAAAGTATTTTTGTTGTTTGTTATTATGAAACTCACACTAGAGTTATCATAGGTAGCTAATTGATTGGAAAGACCTTCCACGTACCCCTGTACTGTTATACTCGTGTGTGTGTGTGTGTGTGTGTGTGTGTGTGTGTGTGTGTGCATGTGTGTGAACCTAGATCTGGGCTACGAGTCTCATTCCACTTAAAATAGAAAATCCGATAGCTGCTGGTGCTTCTTAGCTGGCAATTTGATCTTAGAAGAGTGAGCAGAAGTTAAGAGAACCATTCGCGCAGAGTTCTCAGAAGGAAAAGGAACCAGGAAGTTCTGGTAGGTGAGGTGGAAGTGATGGAAACCTTTGGAGACGCTATCATACCGTTAACCTGCCTGAAGCAACTATGAAAGATAACATTCATCCTTGTAGGCTTGTGAAATGATTTTTAGAAAAGAACACTGAAAGAATTAAAGAGCAGTTTTCACCTTTTCTCATCATAGAAAAATTGCACTTGTTAAAGAGCTTTATATTATTTTGCCTTAAAATTTCTCAGATTTCTCATCACCTGTGAGAATAGTCTGACGTGTATGGCCAGACATTTGAGGCAATTAGCAAAATGGTCTTGTGTTTCATGCCTATCTCTCAGTTACTGTAGCTGTCATTCAGTCCCTGGAAAAACACACACAGGCCTCCATCCACCCATCCCCAACTACATAAGCACAATCCATCTGTAGCTGCAGTTTTCTAAGCATGTTTTGCTCTGTGGTAGTACTTTGCCTCTTAAAATTTTCTCTGCCCAGAATGTCTTCCCAGTATCAATCTCATGTTTCCCTCAAAACTCCAAATATTTCCATCTTTTGCCATTGTCCGTGCTCCTATTATCCACTGTGTCTTTCTCATTCCCATTGCAGTTCCTGCTCTCAGGGCATCTGAAGCCCTTGACTTTGTTCTCCCAAGTGATACTCAGACTGTGTGGGTTGGACTTCATATAGGATGTCTATTCAGATGGCCAAAATTTACAGTATAATCATAAAATCACCAAAATGTAAACTGTGTCTAGACAAAAAGCAGCACCTGGCACTTAGTAGTTGACAGATCAGTGTTTTTTGAATAAATGTATGTTGAATTTTAATACATCTCATGAAAGGGAAGAAAGATAGACATAAGTATAGGCAATGAAATCTTTGTATGAAATGTTCTGTTGATTTCAATGTTTTTCTTCTTATTTTTGCATGAACAAATTTGAGATGAAATCAACATGAATCCGTTCACATAAAAACTATAGTTTAGATTTCAGTCATCTCAATTTCTAGCTGGATAAAGGTAAGGAACAAAGGTAAATGCAATAGAAAAGAAAACTTAAATAAGCACCTAAGATACCTCTACATACTTGACACATAACAGCTACTTTTAAGTAAAAATAACTAGATATGGGAAATGTTGACAATAATAAAGAAGAACTAATGATGTAGGGGAAAGCCAACACAGATACATATGTCACAATTATCACACATGGAATGTAAAATAACATAAATGTGCATAGGAAGTCATGTAAGACGATTTAGAAGAAATATAAAAAATACAAATATGCTAAAGTTATAATTACAGAGACTGAAGGATAGAAAAGTGGGAAAAGGAGAAATAACATAGGAGAGAAGCAAAAATGAATGAATGTAACTTAGATACATGGAGAAGACAGAGAGGACAGAGCATTTTTCAATATATCATTATTGAGATTTAACCAAAACTGATAAAAAACATTGAGAAACTATGGAAATCAGGAGAATTGTAGTCTCAATACAGAGAGAAAATAGCTTTCTATGTAAACTACTATGTACAGAAAAAAAAAGTGTCAATAAGTTAAGGCAATTTAGAAACTGCTTCAGGACATCAAAATTTGAAAAAAATTTCATCAGTGAATACACAAATACTAAAAACTCAGTTACAGAAATAATACTTAAAGGTGAAAGTGTGAGTGTCCAGAGGCAGAGCGGCATACCAAATCAAAAGTGTGTAAACGCAAATAACATGTCTCATATTTGGTAATTTTAACAGTTGACAATGGTGTCAGAAGCCGAGATACAGGATGCATTTGAAGGTGAGGATGGTGTGGATTAAAAGAGAAAATGTGGGAGATCTGTACAGCTAATATTGTTCTAGTTCACATCCTGATTGGTAATTCCATGGATGTTTTTCCACAGTGTTCATTTATTACATTATGCTTTTAAGAATTTCATATATATATATATATATGTTTTTTTAAAAGAATAAGCTGGCATGATCTCACTTCTATGAGACGTCTACAGATGATGACGTCCTGGAGGCAGAGAACGGAGCAGTGCTTGCTGGGACTTAGGGGTTGGGGAATGAGGAAGGAAGTAGCTGAAGTATAAAGATATTCAGCTGTAAGGCTAATAAGTTTGTACAATCTAATGTGCATCCTTGATTCATTGGTGGTAATAAATATGTTACATTGATTGTGGTAATAATTACACTATATATCCGTGTGTATATCTAATTACCAAGTTACATACCTTGATAATATTAAATCTGTCAATTACATTTCTTAAAGTAATGATAAAAGTTTTATAGACTATTAAAGGTAAAATTGGACCAGAAGTAATGTTAGCATATCGCACAAGATGCACATTGAAAGAAAGTAAAAATCACTCATGAAAAGAGTGGAGAGGAAGAATTGCCTTAAGTGGTTTTGGCAATCAAAATCAGGATGGAAGCCTGGAAAATGTAAAAATGTACAGTGTTTGTGAGTTGAAGACCATTCGGGGCCCAGTGTAGTACAAATATCCCGAGCAGCAAGACCACAAAATAAATGTTTATTCTTATTCCAAAACAAAGAAAGAAAATGTACAGTTCACTGAGTATTATCTTCAACAATGGAATATAAAATGAGTGTCAAGATCTCATGGCTCTATTATTGAATAAAAAATCCATAAGGAGCCTTGAAAGGATGGTATGGCAAATCTATGGTAAAATTTTAAAAATCACCCTCCTTATCCTGTCAGGGATTTAAATATATCATATAGAAGAATTGAACATTGAGTTCTCTTAACCCTGCTTTTGCCAGTCATCATTGTCAAGGTCATAGTTCCTAAAAGTACTTGGAATGCAGATATTCTTGCTGCCAGCTTGTGCTGGACCATATGCTGCACCAGCCAGTGACACGGAAGGTAAGATTAACCTCATCCCAGAAATATGAGGATGTCTACCAAGGACAGGTGCCTGACCAGAAGGCCACAGTGTGCTCACACAGAGGTGGACCCGGAACATTCCGACCATGCCTCTCGTTTCAAAGTGCAGGCTTGGGACCAGTTCCAGTGCAGCTATGAGTACGTGTGTGTCTCCAAGTTTCGTGTAATGATTTCGTGGGATGATTGCAAAAGTTGGATCTGCAGTGTTTTAGTAAGTGTCAGGTCTCCATTGTTACCTCGTTCTTCTCCTCCTCTGGTACCAGAACACTAGCAGCAGATCTAATGGACATTGGCTGCTATGAGCTGGTATACCCACTTCATATCCATTTAGTACTGCAAACAGTTCAGTAGCCCTGACAGTGATAGGTGTTGTCACGTAATAAAGATGAGGTGCCAGGCACAGCATTAAGACCTGGGCATAATTATCAAATTTAACCTTCCTGGAACACCGGGAGTCTCTTTAACAAGACTGCCTTGGTTATATATGTGAGTAAAATTAAGATACAGAGAGGAGAATCATATAGAGACAAATTTAAGAATTAAAATCTGATCCCAGATCCGTATGATGAAATCTGTGTGTTTATTATTCAAACCAAAGATATTGATGTCTTTTCATTTTTTAGTTGCAGAGAAAATTTAAGAAGATGACATAATGGGACCAGCATTACATACTTTACATTAAAATATGTAAAGCAGAATTCAATTCAACACCTTCTGACTTACAAAGCTTAACAGTAGGACAAGTAAACCTTTTAATACGTTATGATAAATTTACAAATTTCCAGGGCTAAAATATACAGCCTGTCATAAACATTTTGATGATAGAACTCTTTATTTTATACTTATTATTTCTGGGAAGAGTATCTGTGATAGCCATACAACAATACACACATGACGTATCAAAGATAGATTGTAGAACAATTTGCTATGTCAGAATAAAAGAGTTTAAATATGTATATGCATTGAGGAAGATTTAGGAAGTGAATTAATGTAAAAATAATCACATTCACTGTCAATTATATATTTATGATTAATCTATAGATATATCTGTGTGCATTATGTGTATTTGGTCACCAGTGTATTCATTTTTCTTCACTGGTTCATCGTGAAAAAAAAGCTGGGGTAAGTCTAATAAGAAAGAAAATTTCATCCAAATATTAAGGGATTAAGCAACTCATCTTTTACATGAAGTGAAATCAGTATTCTGCTATTAGACCCGGTTTTGAGAAAAGTTGGATATGCCTTGAAGGCCATACTGATTTAGTACCTGGTTACAGGCAGAAAAGCTCGCAGGTTTTAGGCTTGATGAACCACATACTGGTTGCTTGTGATGGGCAAATCAGCCTATTGCGTATGATCTCTGTGGTGATTTCTATTAATTTCTCTTTACATTCCTACCTCTTCAAGCCCATAGAATTGGCTAATTAACAAAGAAGAGGCTGTCAGCCACCAATGCTTGATCTTAAGCTCACTGACTCAGGAACAGAAAACTACTAGAATCAAATTCTTCTGTGACACCTTTCCAGAATCCTCTATTAATTCTTCCTTTCTCATTTTTTGGAGCCACTCAGATTTTAGACATTTTGTATTCTTTCAGCATTTTCTTTTCTTTTCTTTTTCTTAAGACAGCCAGAGTTAACTAAATCCGAATCCCTGTGCCTGTGGATCATAAGGAACTGGAACTGTAAAGAAAAGTCTTTAATAGTGGCAACTTCTGAAGTGACTCCGATAAATGACAAGAGTCAATAAAAAAAAGAAATGTGAATGTTATTCTCTTCAGATTTTGTAGGATGAGATTTGAGACAAGGGGCTATTCCCTATATTAACCAAAGAAAATTAAAACTCAAACTTCTATTTGTTTTTTGTTTGTTTTGAAATAGAGTCTCTCTTTATAGTCCAGGCTGGTTGGAAACTCACCCTGGAGCTGAAACTGGTCTCTAATTTATAGCAATCTCCTCCTGCCTTAGCTTCCAGAATGCTGTGATTACAGACAGGTGCCTTTGGTTTAGCAGGTGCTGGGGAATCAACCCCAGGGCCTTGTTCTTGCTAGGCAAGGACTGGGACCACAAAGTTGCACCTTCAAAAACAAAACCTTTTGGATTAAGGGACTAAATCTCTTGACAGCAATATTATCCAGTGAGCCCAGATGATTACCAGAAACTAACTTGTACTTATACTGTCATCCTTAACAGTCCATCACTTATAGTACTTTATTTTTCAAAAGCATCAGTAGCTATGATTCCATGCCATACATCTAATAACATGTGAATTTCTCCATGTTCTTCCAAAATAATTTTTTTCACTGGAATGAATATATTGAAACCTAGGTACTTTCTAATTTAAAATTTCACACCACTGCAATTATTAGATCAGAAAGCAAAGAAATGTGATGTATGCATTTTATCTCAGAGCAGGAAGGAAAGTGAAGGCCATTATTTCAGGAGCTGTTGGCAATGGCGCATAAACAGGAATCCCCGTGGGGACAGGGATAAACTGAGTTCTGCTTGAAAGCAAAAGCCCTAGTGACAGCACTTTCTGTGCCACCTGAGATCATCACCCTAATAAGCCACTTACCCCCCTGTTTGTAGGTGATCAGACAGGTTAGTTCTTGGATATTTCTAAATTTCAATCTCTAGCTGTAGCTCAGTGGTTAAAGCACTCACCTAGCAAGTGCAAGACCCTGCTTCAGTTCCCAGCACCACATAGAATAGTATAAACCAGGCATGGTGGCAAATGTCTGTAATCCCATCACTTGGGAGGCTGAGGTAGGAGGGTTGCAGTGAGCTTGAGGCCAGCCAGGGCTAAGTAATGAGTTCAAGACTAGTGTAGATTGCAGAGTGAGACCCTCTCCTAATAAACAAATAAATTATTAATTTCAGTCTTATTCAGTCTTAAATCACATCAGTAAAAAATACTTAATGAGAATACTTTGATGTCACATGATTAACAAAAACTAATATAATATTATACATATTATTAAAACTGGCCAACATGAGTGACAAGGTAGAAAGGGGGACAATGGTCAGCTGGGAGAGGAGTGAACCTCTGTAAAAGGGGCCACATAGATGCTCAGTGGTTCCTCAAACCCCATGTCTCTAATGTGGTAAAGCAGTTAAAGAATTTGGAATTCATACATGAACAACAATGACAACTATATATGCAAGAAGATAGCTAAAGTTGCTTGAATAATATAATTTTTTAAATTAAATTAAATTTTAATATAATTTTTAAATTCCTGAATTATGTACCCTTCAGTATATTGAAGTCATAAATCTATTTAAGGTTTTTGATTGTTGTATATGTTTTGACCAGCATGCTTTTCAGTTATTGCTTCCTTCTTTGTGTTCAACATTGTTCAAATTATGACTTTCAAATAATGAAGCAGAATTTTAATAAAAAACCTGCCAGTTTTTTTAAGTCTTATCTTAAGAAAAGCAATTTACCTCATACTTTCCTATAGCTCCTTTTTATATTTGAAAACATGTTGTGTTGAGTGTGCTAGTTATGGTGGCAAGCTAGGAAAGCTGGGGCCAGAATGAACTGAGTGTCCTAGGACGGAGGTGTGCAGAGTGACTCGGGAGGGGGAGAGGACGTAGGCGCTGGGAGGTTAGCGCAGAGACAGCACGGTCTTAATAAAGGCAAAGGGGCAAGCTGAGAGCGAGGTGGCTCCTGGGGGGGTAGAGACTACGGATGGGAAATCGTATTATAATTTGATAACTAAGCTAGAAAACACAAAGAAGACGTTTCAACTCATAAGCATCTTGAAATTCCCATTATTTGTTGATGATTTAAAATAGGGTAAGTGGGATGTTTTTATATATGTGATGACAACAGAACTAGGTGTTAAATACTGGTGAGAAAGCGTTTAGCACAAATCACCTACTTACAAAAAGTACCTATGCAAATTTTCAAGACATTAAAACACAGATCAGCATATCAATACCATTTACCCTGCATTACACATGCTGTACTTGTTCACTTGGGCTGCTACAATGGGTGACCACAAACTGAGTGTTTTATGAAATTTTTTTCTCATGGTCCCAAAGTCAAGAAGTTTGAAATCAAGATGAGAGTAGAGCCATTATCTCTCTGAAGATTCCAGGGTAAAGCTTTTCTCTTGCAGGCTTCTGTTAGTGGTTGAGAATATCTGCTATTCCTTAGCTTCTACATGTGCATCCAACCAGAAGCCCTCTGAACCCTCTGTGTCTGTTTTTTTTTTTTTTTGTCCTTCTCTTTTTGGTATTATAATACAAAAATTTTAAAAAGGAAACTATATTATTATTCTATATGTGGCCGAAGGCAGTTCTTCCTCTAGTAGCAAACAAGCAAACAAATGCCAACAGCAGAAAATGGAGAGTTACCGGCTGGACACGCTGCACCTCAAAATCTGCCTCTACTGTCAGGTCCCTTCTTCTGTTTCTCTGTCTCACTGAGTAGCTCTTTCCTTAGAAGGGCACAGAGGACAAAATTTAACTTTTAGCAAGCAACTGAATAATAAAAGATTGTAACAATAATTGGGAATTCTTTTAAAAAGTTACAACATTACAATTTATTTTTTTCTAGAAATGAGATTAAATTTTTATAAATCAATTTTCCACCAAAAATCTATTACCTCAGCTAAAGCAGTAGTTCAGAGTGGATCTGATACTTAAGAAGCCATAGGACAATTTATAATTATTATTATTATTATTATTTTGCTATGGAGATTAACCAAGATACTGACACTACATGAAGTTTCCCAACTAGTGTGCTATCAAAGAACATTTTCAGTTACTAAAATCAAATGACTGACATGGAGTTCCTGATAAATGTAGTCTCTATCCAACTGGCCCACTTAGGACACAGGGCAGTATTTCTAAAGGGCCAAAATATTTGTTTAAAAAAAAAAACCTTTTGCTGATGTAACTCGAGAAGATTTCCCCTTTTAGGACAGTCAGGTAGATGTCCAATAAAAGAATCTTCAGCGCTGCCCTAAACACTCCAAAAATGATTTCTTCTGCTCTTGTCCACATTTCTTAAGTACCATTCTCTTAATTCTAATGACATACACAAAGAAACTGAAATGTCAAGTCTGCTATTCACCTACGAAGTTCTAAGACGAGATTTCAAGTAGTCTATCTTCCTTAGCTCATTTCTCATTAGTGGGTAGCACCGATGATCTCTCCTGTGGTTATAACCTTTACCCACAGCTCGAACACTGTGTTTCTAGAGATGAGCCGATGCGCAACGTGTCCCCGGTGATGTTGATAAATAAAAGGTCGCAGTCCCTGGCCACTGTCACCTTTACAAAACTACCGCTCACAAATATTAAAACCAAACATAAAATTTACATATGTCACAGGCAAAGAAGGGACATGGGATGTTTCCTTTTTTATTTTCTTCTGTCGAATAAGGAGCTTACAAAAACTAATGGCATCAATGAATAGTGTGTAATATGGGGGAAGGATATAGCAATTTATTGTAATTAAAGTTTCATCCAACAAAATGTAATACATGTGACAGGGTAGGAACTATGTGGACCCTGTATATAAGCAGGTAGAAAACATTGCCCCTGTCTGCCCAGAGCTTCCCACGCTAGGGAAAGGAGAAGAAACATGAGTAAGTATAGAACCGTAGATGCTGCCTGACCATGAGAAAAACAACAAAAACGTGTCAAGGGACCACAGAGCGAAGAGTAGCGAGCACTGTATGGACAATGCAGGTACTCTTAAACTACAACAAAAACTTGCTCTGAACTTTGAGGGATGCTTGGTAGTTGCCGTGAAACAGTAATTGGGTTTTTCCCTGCAGAACTAACCCTGTTGAAATGTAGAGAAGTGTGCAGATGCAGGCGTGTCCTGGGAATAGCCTTTAGTTCACTTTGAAGGAAAGGTTATGACCTGAGAGGGACCAAAAGTCCTTATTTGGTATTAAGGAGCACTTTATCTTTGAGTCAATAAAAGTTTACTGATTACGACTATTCCTGTCCCTGCTTCTTTCTTTATGCGTCCTACTAAGGCATGAGATGTTGATGTTCCCCGTTGTTCCTGTTAACTGATCACATAAAGACACCAACAGATTTTGACCACCCAAAAGACCCTTCTCCTTCTTGTAATCAATAAGCAAAATTTGGGGTGATGTTTATAGACTATGTAATTCTCTTTTTCTCAATACACCTTTTCACAATAATTTGTCATCCATTCATAATTTTCCATTGTCATGATTTTGTATGTTTACTGGATGAAATTCAGCTTGCACTATAACTTGTACTTGGTTTCAACATTGTTTCTCTATTGACAAATTTTTGCTTTATTCAGTGAATTAACTATTGTTAATTATTTCAATGTTCATGTTGTTGCTGATTTGGCCAATGGGAGCCCCTCCAACATGTCACAGGTGACCTTTTGATATTTCTTCTTGATTTTCTATCATCTTGTATTTTCTGTCACCCTAAAATTGACCTTTGCCCACAGAGACTACCTTCTGGGATACATTTCTGGATGAAGTTCCAAAGAAAAGAAATTCCTTCAGTAGATCAGCCCTATTCATGTCACCACTTTCTTTTTGCATGAGTTTGTGCAGCTTAGGTCTTTCAAAGTGCTGGCTCATTTTATCTAGTTTGACTGATTGTAGCCATTGTGTTCTTCATAGTATTTTTGAAAATTATCTTTTAATGTCATGACAACCGCTCTGATGACCCCTGTTTCCATTCTAATATTATCAACTTGTGTGTTCTCTTTTGTTCTTGTAGAACATGAATTAATATGATCAGTTTTATTGATCGTTTCAAAGTGAACCCAGCTTTTTCGATTTCACTGATATTTTACTACTGTGCACGCAGCCTTCTGCAATTTGTCAAAATTGCCACTGAAAGGTTTTCTTTTCAAGTATGGCTCCAGAGGCTTCTGCCCTTCGTGAGCTGAATTAGCTATGACTCTGTATTCCCTACCTGTTCTGATTTAGGGGTGATGTTTTGTCCCGCCATCTCAGTTCACTGAGGTGCCCAAGCAAAGTTACTGATTCCAGTTTGTTCAGATGTTTTCCTCCTGCAAGGATGACAATGTACTTGAAATGCCAAAGTGAAAACAGACTGTATGAAGTGCCCTTTCGTGAATAGTTTTCATTCTCTGTTGGCTGTAATGCTATAGTGACATCAGCTTCTAAAATGGGGACTCCCCTCAAGAACTAACTCTACAATTGTCCCTACTGGTTCTGGTAACTCTCTTCACCATTCTGCCTGTAGTTCAGGGAGCACGAAGTTTTGTTCCTGGTTGCTTACATAGTTGGTCACAATTCATGCAGGGTCACATGTCACATGTCTGTGAACTTGGCAAGTAGTCCTCTCAGTTTGTTCCTCTTATATTCTCTCGCACCATCTAGAATACACATTATTACTAGATAAGTGTGAACATCCTGAGTATCAGTATTCAAAATAAGTAATAAGAGTGATGCAAAGCATCTGTTTAATGTTCTCCTTAAATAACCCCTCCATCATCCTGAGGCCAGCTCAGACGTTGCAGTGTCTAAAGTCTCCCCAGGACACAACCTCTGCCTGGCTGCCTTCTCTCAGTCTTCCTTTCAAGCAGTTACTGCTTAAATTTGCCTCTTCGTGGACTCAGCTCATATCCTATGTTTCAGTTTTGACCATAATGCTACACTGATGAACAGATCAGTCTTTCAATTCTTTAGACAAAAGAATGGAAACCCAAGTCTGGGCTATACTTGGCAAGGTCTTATGAAATCCGGACCCAGCTTACCCCCACCAGGCCTTCTGTCTCTGTGTCATTCCACTCTCTCTGCTCCCCAAGCGCACTAGAAGTGCTTCTCTCTTGGGCAGGCTGGGTTTATTCCGCTCAGCCTGGAAGATGCCTTGTCTTGGCTCTGTCCCTTTGTTCATTCACATCTCTGTTAAATGTCGTTTCATTTTCAAGTTCTCTTGTTGATCTATGCAGAAACAGAAGTTGCCACCTTTTTCTCTCCTTATGTGTTCTTTGATGAATAAGGATGCTACATCAACATTTTTTCCTTTGTATTGTGTCGTACACAAGATTACATACTTGCTTGAAAGCAAAGAAAAAGGCAGGGGGAATAAACTTCTGCTTTCTGTTCATTTGATAACATATGTCAGTAAATAGTAGCAAAAAGGAAAAGAGGATATTTGAGAGCAAGTCAATAGGAGACAGGATATTAGGTTGGATTGCCAGATATGTTTTTTTTTTCTAGAAAGAATTTAAAGTGAGGGCTTAAAAAGAAGGAGCTACCAATATGAAGAGTAAAGTGACAGATTTTTGAGCAGAAGGACAGCGTGTATAAAGTCTTCAATATGGAAAATCATTTAGCATATTTAAGGATCTGTTACAGACAATCCAAGTTAAGCAAGATGAAAGGGACAGAGATGGCAGGATAGGAGTTTGGACGCCCGGTGGGTCATGTCCAGCCCATGGATAACATTTTGAAGTGAAGAAGGAAATCTCTTTGTAGTTTCAGGAAAGAGAATAACAAAGTACTTTTAAAATTATCCTCTTGCCTGCTGAGTGGAGGATAAAGTGGGAAAAGCAATTAGAGATAAAATAAGGTAAGAGACAATTGGGGTACTTTGGGTGAAAAATGATGGTGATCTGCAGCAAATCTGAATAGAGGTGGGTAGTACATATTGTTGAGAAGGAAAGTGACTTAGATTGAATTGATTAAGTGCAGGGTAAATGGAAGGAAAGTGTTAAACTTGTCAATACTGACATATGCTTGAGTAAATAGGGACCATTTGCTAATTTGAGCATGCGTGTGGATTTTTAAGAAAGGCCTTTTGAAGGTTTAATGAGGTGAGGATGAAGAAGGCAACAATTTAATTTGAGAATGAAATGTCTTAGGGACAGCCACGTGGCAGTTTGCAAAGGGCAATGGAAAACTAAGAATAGATCTTGGGACGGAAGTTGAGCTAATATGGGAAAACTGAGTTTTTTCTTGCTATATTTTTCTCATATAAACAGTGAGCATAAAACAAATGTATTGATTAGTTTTGCATCTACCAATAAGATGTCATCTGTTGCCAACAGTGTAGAAGTAAGGACTAATAACGGTTGAGAGCAGACGGCTTGTGACCTTGATAGATACTTTTTTATTCCTTTCCTGTTTTGGTTTTCCAAATTATGCCTTTAATTATGGACATTTTTCACATGAAAAATGGGGATTTGAACAGATCAGTTCAACTGCTGAAACATCAGGATAGAACCAGAACACGAGTTGAGATTTTGGTCGTTAAAACTGATCCTTACAGGATCTGGCCTTTAATCCTAGCACTCTGGAAGGTGAAGGTAGGAAAATTCCAAGTTCAAGCCCAGCATAGGCAACATAGTGACTCAGTGAGACCCTTTGTAAAAAATGAGTTGGAGAGATATCTTAGTTCAAGTGACTGAGGCTGAATCCCCAGTACCACCATAAATAAACAAACAAAAATAATCATATATATTTTCCTATCACCTGTAGTGTGGACACATATTTTTCTCTTTGTTCATAAAGAGACTTAATAAACAAAAGTAAATTATTTTCGGAATTATATGGTGGCCTCTTTTCTTCAAACCTGTGGCCATCACTGAGTAAAGACAGAGTGTTCTACTGGAGCAGCTGAAGTTGTGGGTAAGCATTTGCATTCACTTCTGAGTCTGAATTATTTTAAGAAGTTTTAATTTGTCTTCAACTTCAAATAGTCTACAGGGTTTGATTGCAGTGAGGGTTAAAAAGAGAGGTATAACTTGGTAGTCATTACTGATTTACAGCACAGAAACTTGGTGTTGCAGGGGCTAGAGTTATTCCTTAAGGTAAGTGTTCAGTGCTTTATCCAAATTCAGGTACTGTTTACCTTTAGAATTACCTGGAGGGCTGGTATTTGCTGTTCTTGCTATTTTTGACAGAGGGCAGGAGCAGTGAGAAGCATTGTCTCTTAAGAGGATTTTACTAAATGAGATCATGCCTCTTTTCCACCATGAATATTTCCGTTCTCTTACTTACACAAATCTACCTCATTTGGAGTATGAGGCGATTTTTCTTTCTCACCTCAAAATTACGATATGAGCCCAATAGAGAGGTTTACTGAGGATAATTTTTATCTTTCTAGAAATATTACAAAGTGTAAACACTCTGCTTGGCATATTGTCTGTTTTGCGTAATGTTAAGTCGTCTTCTTAGATCTTTTGTCTTTCAATCAGTGGCAACTACCAATATTGAATCTGTTTTCAATCACATAACTACATACATTTTACTCTTTCTGTTTTATTAGAATATCAGTATTTTTGATAAAATTTAAGATTTAAAAATATAATATTAAATGGTTTAATTGACAAACAGGGTCAAAAGAGAAGAAAGAAGAAGAGATTCGGTATTATTTCTTGAGAGATAAATACATCTTTGAGAGCTTATAAGTGTGGTTTGCAACACACTAAAGTTCAGGAATTTTGTTTTCTATTTTATAGATTATTAAAGTTTGAAACGGTTAGATAACTGACATAATTAGTAAATAAAGGGTTATACAATTTTCAATTAATTTACAATAAAATCATTGTCTAAACACATTTATGAAGCTCTGAGAATGAGTAGACTCCATGATGTGTCTTCTGAAGGCTCTTGGAGGTCTGTGAAAACTTCCAAAGTTATACATGCACGTGTGGAAAATAATGTCGATGAGAGAAAACAACACAATGTCATTTACGGAATAAATGTGTGATTTACACTATGTAGAAATCGCCTACCCACTGGCAGCCACTACTCATTATCTGCCCCTGGCCCTAGTAAGCCACTAATCTACTTCTGCTTCTGTAAAATTGATTCGACATTTTTCATGTGAATAAAGTAAAAATATGTAGTTACTTACAACTGGCTTATTTAATTTGGAAGAATATTTTCAAAGCTGGGCACGATAGCACACATCTGCAATTTCAGTAATCCCTGGAGGCTGAGGCAGAAGATTACAAGTCTGAGCAACTGAGTGGCTAGAAAGGCACTGCTTCAAAATATAAATAGTTGGATAGATAGATAGATAAAATTGGGGTGCTAGGGGTATAGCTTAGTGTGAAAATTCAATTCTCAGTACCACAAAATAAGAAACTTTTCCAGTTTTTTTTCCATGTTGTAGCATGTATTAACACATAACTTTATGGCTGTCTTATATTCTATTATAACAATATGTTGTAATTTGTTTCTTTATTCTTGAGTTAATGGATATTTGTGCTGTTTGTACATTTCAACTATTGTCAGTTCACTACTGTAAACACATGAACAACTTTTGTTTCAATATCTATTTTCCAATAATTTGGTGTGTATATCTAGGGGTATAAAAGGTGAAATAAATGGTCAACTTTTATTTGACTATTTGAAGTTACCTAAATAGCCCTTCAATGATTAAGTTATTAATAATGGTAACAATACAATGGATGAAGCCACAGAGTTATGATATTTGAAAAGGGTGCTCTAAGCACACAGCAGGGAAAGATTAATTTGGTGCTGGGAAAACTGAGTATTGATATACAGATTAAACTGGATCATTAAAGTATATTAAAATCAAATCATAAGAAAGAAAAATAGAAGAGGTGAAACTCTAAAGCTACAAGAAGAAAATATAAATAAAAAACTCTGCCGTTCATTTGGGAATCAAAAATTAAGCAAGTGAGATTGCATTTGATATTTAATATCCAAAATATAAAATGAATTCATATAACATACTAGTCAAAACAATGTAATTTAAAAATGGGCAAATGAACATGCAATGATGTTCCATGAAGTCAATAAACAAAAAGTTTGAAAGAAAAGAACCAAATAGAAATTCCGTGTATACAGATGCAGCGACCTAAATCTAATAGGCAATAAAGGGGCTTCTACAGAAAACTTGAGTTATCTAAAGAATCGGTGACCTTGATGATAGATCAGTAGAAGTGAGGAACTCTGAAGAACAAAGAGGGGAAAGACCGAAGAAAAATAAGAAGAAATAGAGAAATAGGGTCACCAAACATTTATTTAGTAAAAAAGAAAAAAGCCAAGGAAAAGAGAGAGAGAAAATGCAGGAAAATGCATTGCTGAAAACTCCTAATTTTTTATGAAAAACATTAATCAGAAAATCCAGGAATTTCAGGTGTCACAATTACAAGAGGATCCCACACCCAAACCCATTATTGTATTTTCTCTTATTTATTTTTAGACGTGATCTATTTTAGTTCTTTCAATATAGTTATAGTGGTTACTTTCAATTCCTTGTTAAATACACTATCATCATCAAAACAAAGCAGTTTCTCTGTCCTGTTTTTTTTCCTCTCCTCAGGACCATAAATTTGCTTCTGTTCATGTCAAAACTTTGTGTTTAGTGTGAAACCTTCAGAATACTGTAGTATAGAGACTCCATGATACTAATTTCTCATCACCATCAGGATGGATGGATGCTATTGGCTGGCTGTTGATTCATTTGCTTAATGACTTGGCTAAACTGATCCTGCCAAGTTCACTTCCCTTGAGTATAACCATATGATGACCTTTGTCATCTTTGCTCAAACTTTTCTCATGTTTTAATATTTCAGCCTGACTGTGTAGGGATTTTCCTTGGATCCATATAATCCATTTATTATTCAAAGATTGTGTTTCAGGCCTCTGAGGGAGATTTTTAATCATTATTATTGGATATGTTTGTGGCTTGGAAGCTGCCATCAATTAAAGGAGTTTGTTTTCGCAACATTCTCAGCTGACTATATGTAGCTTAGATTTATTCTCTCCATTCGTTTCCAAGACAGTACAGTTTAGACAAGAGAACAATCTTCCAGGTTGCTGGGGTTGTAGTTAATTTTATTTAAAAAAAAAAAAAACTTTTAGGAGTTGTGTCCATGCCAGAGTACTGGGGTACAGGTTGTGCTTAGGCTGTTAGTACCATTGAAAATTCTGCCATTACTGATCTTTGTGTGGTTAGGTGATACTTTTAAGGGTCCTTCATGCTTTTTCCTGTTTCCTCCTGAGTGGATGCAGTTTAGAGCTCAGACACAGCCTTTGCCAACCACGATGGCGGTGATCACAGCAAATCAGTTCTTTCCTTCTCTGATGCTCTGTTGAAATTTTGATGTTCAGCATTTAGCTTGTTACAATTGCATCATGGCATTGTGAACTGTTGCTTTCCATCAATACAGCCATAGTTTTTGCTAACCTCCTTAACCATGGATTTCTCTACACTGCCCAAAAGAAAGTGAACTCCCTGAGGTAGAGCTGCAGAACTCTTCATTTTTAAAGACTTCTGCTCCATGCTACTTCTTTCCACAAGGTAGAAACTGCTTCACGTCAAAAGAATTGAGCACACAGGCTTTGGCTTCTTTCCTTGGAATGGTATCTCTGCTTTGGAAGTAGGCGCTGAAGTGAGTTGTACTCTGTCGGACTTGGTCTCATCTAGTTGGAAATCTGTGCCATATGACTGAGATTAAAGCTATGGTGCAAGACAGCAGGATGTAGTATTCTTGGCCTTTGTATATGAAGTCAAACTCCAGTCCTGTGAGTAGAGGCCAGATGCAGCAATGGCTCCTGAGCCTCTCATCCATGTCTGCCTAGAGTAGAAATTACATGGCTGGGCGTGGAATGAAGAACTCAAGCTGTCTGTTTCTCTCCACAGGCTGAGATCGGAGTGGGAGTGCACGCCCAGTTTGATGGCTCCACTTTTCTTAGAGATCCTGAAGAATTTTTTGCAACATGGAATGGTAAGTGTGTTAAAGTAGAGCCGACTCGTGGCTTAGTATTTTGAAGAAATTCAGAGTTTTTGAATGATTCTACATTTGTTGTATGCCATTCAGAAAATTTCCTGAGACGTTATTGGATTGGTTCTTATAGTTCTTAATTGTTAAATAGGTGTTTGTTGAACAGTTTCTCAAGTGTTTCTCATTCCATATTCAGAAAGTTGATTCTACTAATAGATTTTAAAAATTGAAAATAAGTTAAGCATTCTACACAAATATTTTCATTTAGAAGTGAAGGAATTTACGTCACTCAAAGTGACTTAGCTATGGACACAGAGTTGAAAGACCACCCTGGTCATATCGATTTGAGAGTGATTGATCCAACAGTCCCTCCCTACCTTCCAATCTCTTTCACCCTCTGTCCATCATGCCATCACCCCAAAGCCCTGTCCAGTGCCTGTTGAATCTTTTCCCTGAAGCTTATTCAATTCTCAAATTTCTTTGATTTACCCAGGGATTTGCTGAACGAAGCTCCCGCACAGTGTTGATGTGTTGCCATTGCTTGTTAAATATTTCTTTACTTTTGGGGAAATTCAATCTGTAACTTCATTTTAGTTACACATTTACTCAGCTTTGTAAAAGATAATAGGTTAATATAGTTCCTTAAGCCATAAATCAGGAATCGACTTGTGAGTAAAGGGAAACATATTAAAATAGTAAAAAATTTTATCAGGAACCTCAAAAAATAAGTCTTTAATGATACTCAAATTACTGAAATTAAGTGGTAAATAAAATGCATGTTAAATATATTTTACATAATTCAGAACCTTAAGTAATTTCTTAGATAAAATTACTTTTGTTGTCTTTTAAGGCTTTTTATGACCACACTGTCAAATTTACCTTAAAAATTCATTTATTTTTGCACTCCTCACATTGAGTTTTAAGTTTTTGCTTTCATCTTTGAGGTGGTCACTTCAGACAAATACACTTTTTTTTTTGCTTTGTAAAGTATGTTTTCCCTTTGAAAGGGAGGCTAATTTCTATTGCTTATCGTTTGATAGTAAATATGAGTAAATACAGTTCAATATATTTCCCTAAGATAACTTTATAACCTTTCATTGACTATACTTGACGGTAAGTACTATTATTGAATGTCAAGTTCAATATGACAGTTGCCATAAATATCTGCTTTCTGGGATTCTATCTTGCAAAATTTTAATCTATTACATTTTCCCCCATTTTATTGATATGTATAAGCGCAAACTGTAAGGTTTACAATGAAGTTGAGCATTTTGTGCACATACGTATCTTGTCAAGTTGACAAGGACTTTCCCACTCTCCTTTTGTCCCTCCCCCTACCCACTCCTCCCTCCCCTCCTCATCCACCCTACCCTCCTGGTTTACTTTGTTTTTCATTTTAAGTTCCATGAGATAGCTGTGATCTGGGTTTCTCATATCAGAGAGACCATTCGATGTTTCACCTTCTGCTTCTGAGTCACTTCACTAAGCATGATGTTCTCAAGTTTCTTCCATTTGCCCGCAAAAGCCTCCACGCTGTTGGACTTTATAGATGCATAGTATCCCATTGTGTATAAATACCACAGTTTGTGTATCCACTGGTCTGTTGATGGATATTTTGGTGACTTCCATATTTTAGCTATCGTTAGTTGTGCTGCTATGAACATGGGTACACATATGTCTCTGTTATGTGTTGTTTTGGTCTCTTTTGGATATATTCCCAGGAGGGGTGTCACTGGATCAAAGGGGATATTTATTTCCAGTCTTTTGAGAGATTACCATACTGCTTTCCAAAGTGGTTGTACAAATTTACATTCCCACCAGCAGTGCAGAAGGGTTCCTCTCTCCCCACAGCCTCGCCAGTACTGATCACTATTTGACTTTTTGATATAGGCCATTCTGTCTGGAGTGAGATGGTATCTTAGCATTGTTTTGATTTGCATTTCTCTTATGGCTAGGGATGTTGAACATCTTTTCATGTATCCATTGGCCATTTGAACTTCTTCGTGAATGAACTGCCTCTTCATTTCAATTGCCCGCTTTTCATAGGATCCTTTTTTTTTTTTAGACTTACTTTTCTTCGGCTCCTTTTCTATTCTAGTTATAAGCTTCTTATCTGAGATGTTGGTGGTAAATATTTTTTCCCAGTCTGTTGGATCTCTTTTTACAATGTTGATAGTTTCCTTTGCTGTTCAGAAACCTTTTAGTTTGACAAGATCCCATTTGTTAATAATGGGGATAATTTCTTTTGCTCTTGGTGTCTTGTCAAGGAAGTCTTTGCCTACCCCTATGTCTTTTAGATATTTGCCTAGTTTGTCTTTTAGGAGGTTCAGTGTTTCCCTTTTAATGTCTAGGTCTTTGATCCACTTTGATTTGATTTTGGTGCATGGTGACAGGTGTGTGACTAGATTCATTCTTCTGCATGTGGATGTCCAGTTTTCCCAGCACCATTTGTTGAACAAGCTGTCCCTTTTCCATTCTGTGCATTTGGCCCCTTTGCCAAAGATTAAATGATTGAGGGTATTTGGGTTTGTCTCTGCATCTTCAATTCTGTTCCACTGGTCTATCTGCCTGTTTTTGTTAATCTGTTACATTTTAATAAACCATTTTCTCTCATCTATTATATCATTAAATCTATAGTTATTTTTTACAAATATGCAAATTAAGAAAAGCAAATATAACTATTAAAGGAGAAAAGCTCAGGAAGTTGTCTCTGAATATATTTTAAAAACTGGAAATAAGTTTAGCAATCTAGACAAATATTTTCACCTAGAAGTGAAGGAATTTACCTCAAGATGACTTATCCGGGGATATAGAGTTAATTCAACACAAAGACCACCTGAATTTCAGAATGAGTAATCTAAATTAGATCCCCTTCCCTCCCACCTCTTTCACCATCTGTCCACTAAACACCCCAAGCCCGTGTCAAGTGCAAGTTAAATCTTGTCATTTTGAACAAATAATAATTAATTTAAAATACAATATCCAGTATGTTTTCAAAAAATTCTACTAATTCATATTACTTTATTTGTTTATAATTTTCAAAGATGAAATTTAAAACTTGAAGTTACAATCTCCAGGATATTAATTTTGGGAAGTCGTTTAGCATGCTGGATCCTCTTGCAACTGAAAAATAGTATAATGATATCTACTTCCCAGAGTTACAAAAATTAGATTCTGATGATAATATGGCAGTTATGAAGTGTACTGCTCACATTTGTTTATACATTTAGATTGTTATTATTGAGAAACCATTACATCTTGTCAGTTGTTTTCTACACAGATGCTTGCTTTCCTTCTAGTATTCACTGATAAAGCAAAAGCGATCTTTAACAGTAACAACGACAGTAGTTTTCCATTTTATTCCATCATTATCATACTATTTTAAAATAACATGATGCTCTTGAAATTAAGACAGATTAGGGAAGTGCATAACATGGGCTGGGACCCTAGCTCAGAGGTTAGAGCTCTCTGCTCGTGAGGGCGTGGCCAAAGTTCCTTTCCTTAGTACCTGGTAAACAGTCATGGGGGAGCACATCTATAATAGCTGAGATCAGAGGCTCAGAAAGAAGGATTGCCACATGTTTGAGGGCAGCCTGGGCTACACGGTGAGTTTATAACTTAAACAACAGAGAGAAATTGCTCACCACCATCCTTCTCTCAACACAGAAAAGGGGGAGGGGGAAGAAAATCCGTAACTCTAGCTACATTTTAGGAGGTTTTTGTGTGTATGTGTGTGTGGTTGTTTAATTGTGTTGTGCTTTGTTTTTTTGAGAGAGAGTCTCACTCTGTAATCCTGAACTCCCTGTGTAGTCCAGGCTGGCCTCGAACTCATGACAATCCTTCTACCTCGGCCTCCTAAGTACTGGGATTACAGGCGTGTATTGCCACAGCCAGCTGACTTGGTGCTGGAGCATCAAATTCAGGACCTCACACTCACTAGATAAGTGCTCTAACCTTGATGCTTTTCCTCCAGATGTTCTAACTATATTTTTTAATCTTAGAATTTTTAATTAATTTCCACTTTGTATATCTTTTGTAAGTTTGTAAGTTTCTGTAGGTGATATGTGCTTTTCAAAACAGAGTTCATATAGCTGTCAAATTTATGCAAAGGGAAGGTCAGACTTCAGCAGATAATTCCTGTTTCCATGGCAACAGACACAGTGTAAAATAAAGCTGTAAGTGCTTACACGTAATCATGGATTCAAAGCTTTCCTTGCCTTCCTTTGGCAGGTGTAGTGATCTAAGTCTTCCTGAAAAGGGCCAATTCCTAGATTAGTCATAACAGAGCATTTTGAACATTGGTATTAAGTTATAAGTCTGTAAGAGGCATCTACACATCGGTATCAGTGTCATGCTCTCCCAGATTAAGGAAAAAAAAAACACTAGCATAAAAACAAATCATATTTTTATTCAGGAATTTTTACCATTAGTCATAAACTTGTATTTCTTCTGCTTCATTGAAGAGGGAGGAAGATACTTAATCACTTCACTTTGTGCCTTTGGGTATTTGTTTTATTGTTGAGGATCTAGTTAGATACGCCAGTGTTGAATGAATGTTACACAGCAAGAAAAGAAAAATAGGACTTATTCAGGTGCTGTGGAGAGGAAAACCCTTGAAAGTAATCAATCAACAAATTAGAAAATATTTGAACCATATAATATTATAGATCTATGCATTTAATAAAAGAACCATCAATAGCAACCCAGATTTAATTTGATTGGGGCCACTTTCCACATAAAAGGAATAGTAACTGACATAAATCACTCTGTGTGTGTTTGCCTTTTTCCATCAAAAGATAGTGAATATTAGATCTTCATTGATAGTAAGCCTCTTGGGAAAGGCTGTTGGGGGAAATGTGAGTTAATGTAGAAGGAGGATTTTTTTTTCTTTGCTAGTGCTTTTCCTTGTCTCTTATTTTCTTTCATTCTTTAAATTTGCATGATTATATCAAGTACTACACACCAATAATTATAGTCAATAAAAGAAATCCATAAGTATTTTTAGGAAGCTTAGAACTACTTAGGAATTTTGGGTATAATGGAAAGATGATATAGATAGATAGAGAGATAGAAAGATTATATAAAATGTGCTCATCTCATGTTTAATTTTGTTTGATCTTTCTTTTGTGAAATATTCAGTAAAATACCCTTGGATGAGACAACATAGTAGTAACTTTGAAATTATACGTTTATGTCGATCATTTCTAAACGTCTAAGAAAAGTGTCTATGAAAGTTAATTACATTGAAGCTCGAATATGAATAAAAATTATTTGTTTTATACCTGGAAATAATTTAGAACAAGATCTACAATTTGGGAGATTGAGAGAGGTGACCTGCTATGATAATCACCTCCCTCTGCCAACTGCACGTTGTAAACAGCAGAGCAGGTGCAAAACTGAAGACACAAAGACCAGAGATGTTAGAATTTATGATGCTGTAGAAATATTCTAAATGATAATTGACAGGCACATAGGCTAATACAGAAGAGAAAGATTTTTAAATGCACAGGTAACTTAAGACAGAACTCCGTAACTCAATTTTCCTTTTTTATAAGGCCAGTTCTCTTCTAGCTAATCCTTTAAGACAAAAGACAACCTAGAAGATCCCGATGAATTTGAAAGAATGATCGCTCTCTCTTCCATGGTTTCAAAAGCATTGTTAATGTATAAGTTGCCAGAATGTAGACGAGTGAGTAGAATGTAGAACGCAGGGTGAGATTCTAGCACTTTCAGTGACACAGCTGGAGTCTTAGCCTGTTAGAAAGTCATCCTTTGATACATATTTACCAAATTAAATTGTATCTCTAAGTTCATTTTTCTCTCAAATTTCAGTATACGGTATTTGCAAAGGAAGTCTCTGAAGAAGATTAGGTACAACCTGACTTTATAATGGTATCTCCAAGAGTCTATTTTGCATATATATTATATTACATATAATATATACCAATAAAAATGGGGAAAAATGAAGGCTATTATCAGAGAAATCTATAAATATTTTCATCACCATAAAAATAGGTTTTTTATCATGAATAGTTTCAGACATTAAAATTTGACTTTGGAAATTAATGCTCATCATTTTTATGAATGCATTTACAAATATGATTAACTCTCAGCTGCAGGTTTTACTTACGATCTTTACTCATTCCTTAATACTAACAAGAGCATGGAACTACAATGTGTTATCTTCTTGTGGAAATTAACCTTAAAATTATTCTTAGGTATTGTGATTGTTAGGTTAGTGATCTTAAGCAGAACTACATAAATTGTGACCAGTGTCCGCCAGTCATTGTGTTATCCCTGTAGCTACTCCAGAGCTCACACATATTGCCTGTGTCGCCATCTTGCTGTAGGGCACATGATTGTCACGAGGGTTATTACCTGGTCGGGTGCAACTTTAGCTTTGACTTTAAATTTTACGGCAGTTGAAAGTGAAATTGTAAAGCAGCTTTAATAAGCAGGATGATGTATGAGACTGAGGACTTTTTAAATGTAACAGACTATGCTAAAATACATTTTTAATTTAGTTACTTGTCCTAGAAACTATTGCTGTGCAGTAAATTTCAATTTTAAAAACTAATAAATCAATATTTACTTCATAGAAGGAACAATAACAAAAATTATAGTAAAGCTAAGTTTGTAAAATAACCCAAAATAATCAATTGTGGTTTCTATATATGTTTTAAAAATATATAAACTTTACCGAAAAATAAAATTATTTTGAGTTAAATGTAGGCTTCACAGAAATTATGCAATTGAGCAATTTAAACAAAAAGCAGTACTTATTTTGCTATTTTAAACATAAATTCTATGCTTTAAGTAAATGTATTTCTCATAAAATAATTGTGATGAATAGATAATACTCCAATTTGCTACAAAAATTCCCAAGTCACTAAGCTATAGGCACAAATTCTGTCGTATTGCTTGTGCAGGTAATTAGGCCAAGGTCACTGGTATTTAGTAGAGAGAGAATGCGCAGTTGATCCAGAACTATCTGTCAAGTTCTTAATCTTTCACTGTAATTCAAGGTTGCCATTACAGAAGAATGCAGAATTAGAATGCAGGGAGAGATTCTAACACTTTCAATCGTGCTGTCTTGGCTGCAAGATTTCATGTGTAACAAGCAGAAGGAGGGACTCGAACTGGGTACTCGTGCAGTAGCTCCTCGGATGATGTGGAGGACATGCCACCCACGCCAGAAACTGAAGTTATTATTGTTCAAGGGAAAAATAACGACGGAGAAAGGAACGAAGACGCACTGAGTCCCGTTCACACAGGATGCGAAGAAGTAGTGCTGGGAAATAAGTTTTCTATATTTAATTCTACCTTTTTCAGAAAGAAATTCATTACAGTTTAAAACTTCAGGATCATCTACATAAACCTAGAAAAATATTTCACTTCTTCTTGTATGCAGAACCCACGGTCCCCTCCTCCTCCACATTTATTCAGTTTGTTTTATATTCATTCATTATGCATGAAGAAACAGACATAACTATGTTTTACCTCCACCTTATATGCATAAAAAGACAAACTATTTACATTATTTCACATCCTACTTGTTAGGACACATTTTGGATGCCAGCTGCCGTGTGTAGGGATGGTGGAAGCTATCACTCCAATCCATTCGCAAAAAATAAACATAGGCATGGACCGCACGATTACAAACAAGTTGGCCGTTGAGCATAGATACTTGCAATACTATTTAATGTCTGAAACTGTGGGAGAAAATCATTGTGACCTTTATTTTGACGATTAACCCTTCAATACAACATCAGAACATAACCCAAAAGCACACCAAGGAACTCCAGCTCTTAACCACGTGAAGAAGAGAAGACAATTTAGGAAGGGGCTAATAGTCTGAAGAATAAATAACTCACTGAACTAGACACAGTGTGTGTATATGAAAAGATCTTCAATGTCATTTGCTATTAAGGAATTGCAACCTAAAGCAAGAAGGTGTTCTAATACGCCATTAGAACAATGAAAATATCTAAATAAATGTTAACACCAAATATGTGACAATACACAACTGTTGCTCATTGCCAATGTATGTGTGGATGGACACAGAGAGGTGAAAAGACAGACACTTTCTTACCAAGCTCAAATTAGTTTTATCATATAACAAAATAAATTATTCTAAATATTTTCCCAATTGGTTGAAATATGTCTGTTCACACTACATCTGCTTGCAAATATTTATGACAGGTTTATTGATAACCATCAACTTTGGAATCGAGGGATGTCTTTTAATAAGAAAGTAAATTAGCTGGATTCGTGGCACAGACCTGTAGTCCCAGTACTCTGAGACTCTGAGGCAGATGGATCACAAGTTTGAGACCTGACTCAAAATTAAAAACTAAAAGATGGCCTGGAAAGTAGCTCAGTGCAAAGGCTTTGGTTCGATACCACAAAAATATATAAATAAATAAACAGAATAAACTAAAACTGGATGTGGGGGCATTCTGGAAGGCTAAGGCTGGAGGCTCATGAGTTTGAGCCCAGCCTGGGCAAATTCCCAGTTTATCAAGGCCTGTTTTCAAAAGCAAAAACAAAACAAAAAAAACAGCGACAACAAAACCTATAGTTCAGTAATGACCCTGAGTTCAATCTTCAGTGTAATCTTCAGTACAATAAATATATGTACATATGTGCATAGACACATATGCAAACAGTGAGGTATCCATTCAATGGCATATTATTCAGCAACGAAAATAAGCTATGAAATTACAAAAGCCATGGATGTATCTTGCATGTTGTAAGGCAAAAAAAGACAGGTTGAGAAGACGTAACACCATAGAATTCCATCTGTATGGCATACTAGTGTGGACAGAAATGTAGAGCTGTTTAAAACATTAGCAGTGGCCCAGTGTCAGAAAACTTCTGAATGGTTAAATGTTAAGCACAGAAGATTTTGTATGGTCTGTAATGGTGAGCATATGGCACCATATGTTTGTCAAAACTTGTAGAACCTTATGACATGAAGACTAAGCTTTGATGTATGCAAATTAGGAAATCTTGGGGCGGGGGGTGCTGTTTGTATAGGTCAGTGATGGGATAAGCTCTCAGAAGATTCTCAATGGAATGGAAAAATGTGATGAAACAATTTAATCATATAAGAAATTTGTAAAAACTGCCTTGCTGCAAAGGGACAAAAGGTTCAGTTCTAACTGTGAAATTGAGTAGGTAAGGAAAACAAATGCAAAAGAAAGAAAGTTTTGTGTTCCATGGGTTATTAATTGGTTAAGAGTTCTGATACTGTTATACCTGTAAACTGAGATTCAACAATTAAATAAGTGGATTAAGAACAGTGAAAGTCAGATTTCTTGATGTTGAAATGGGAGTTTCCAGATTCACCAAGAAGAAGGCTAGACAAAGCCATATGGTAATGGATTACACCTGGAGACATTATACCAGTTACAGCCCAGCATAATCACACACTGTGTTCTACAGAAAAAGTTGCACTGGATCGTGTACCGACACATATATCTCCGGTCTGTTAACTGAGGTGGGTAGGAAACTATGGCGCTACAATGGAAATGAGCATGCCCAACACTCGAGTCTGGGTTTGTTTCCCAGTACAAAAATACAAGAAGTCTTTGGAGAAAAGACTGATTCCAGGGTTGAGGAAGTGGAGGCATTCTGGAAGGATGAGGCTGGAGTACCATAAAGTGGAGCCCAGCCTGAGTAAATTCACAGTTTGGCAAGGCTTGTCCTCAAAAGCAAAAAGAAAACAAAACAACAATAAAACCTATGAAGACCTTTAGATCCAGGAGATCTTTATTGCCACATGATAATGGAGTGTCAGGAAGGAAGAAGGAAGGAAGGAGGAATAGAAGGAAAGAAGAAAGAAAAGGAGAAAAGAGGGAATGAAGGAAAAAGGGAAGGAAGAAAAAAGGGAAAGCAAGAAAAGAAGGAGGAAGAGAAAGAAGAAAAAGAAGAGAATAGTGAAGAGAAGAGGAGCAATCCAATAGTGAACCATGGAGACGTATGAATGAAACGACAGAATCAACAGAAGGAATTCCCAATAATATTTGAGTGGAATATAAATAAAATAGAACCTAATCATAAAGTATAGAAGTGCACAGAGTCCCTGTAACAAATGCCTTCTAAAATGCATGAGTAAATTCGTAAAATGGAAGCCTATGAAAGTTACTCTACAGAAGAAATCCAATAATCTATTTAAATTCTTGTATCATAACGATGTGGAACATCCTATGCTCTGTGGCTGTTTACAGTGAATTTTTCTATGATTACTATTAGGGGAAAAGACTTTTGCAAATAAGAACACTGGACAACACAGCCATACTCATGTGTCAACGTCAACGTGAGTGTTAAAAAACCACATTGGTAGTACATGCCCCGAAAATGACATAATGACAATGACACATTGTGGTCTTTCTCCTTGAAATGCACAACCCAGTCTAATCATAACAAAATCATCAGAAAATAGAGGTGGTTTACAAAATATATAAACCACATATGGGTTACCAAATCTAAAAAGTCTAAAAAAAATAAAATTCTTACAGCAATGAGGAGGTTAAAGAGAGCTGGCTACCAAATGTAAGTAGTCTGGGTCCTGAGGCAGAAAGGAACACTAGTAACAACTTAGGAAATCTGAATGATGTATGTTCTTCATTAAGCAATAATGTATTAATATTGGTCTGAAGTTTAATGAATGATATTAATTGTAACAACTATGCCTTACTAATATTAGCTAAGAATAATAAAGGTAGTTGTGCAAGATAAATGAGAAATCTCTGTACAATTTCGGGAAGAATGGAACCCACTGTGGGGTGCTGGAACCTGAGCAGAGGCCAGGAATATGAGGGTTTCCCTACCGATGTGCTCTATTAGGGGTGCTAGAACTCAGCCATGTGATAGAGAAGGGTGAAATGATTTTTAAAGTACATAAATGAGAGTCGATTTTTTATTGCCAAGAAGAAAGTCATACATATATAAAGAAACAGAACTAGAAGGGATTTTGTGGAGTCTCGAGATAGGCAGCTAGTTTGTCGTATATAAATACGTGTTTGTGTGGAAAAGCAACCATGTATTGCTAGTCCGCCTTCTCTGAAGGCCATCTTGCACCCAGATACTCACTCCATAGAAAAGTGGATAAGCCAGCGGGGTGGGGCAGGATTCACTAGAGAACTCATTGTTGTGCCAAAGATCAAAAGGGGCTCATGAGGAAATCAGGAATCTTGAAAACAGGAGGATGATGCACTTCAAAGGGCTCCAGCGAGGCCTGGCTCTCTGGTGGAGGTTTGTAATCCCAGCACAGTGGCAGGTTGAGGCAAGAAGCTCACAAACTCAAACCCTATCTGGGCAATTTAGTCACTTAGCAAGACCTTGTTTCAAAGTAAAAAATAAAATAAAATAAAAATGGGCTGGAGGTGTGGCTCAGTGTGAAGTGGTCTCCAGCTCTGTAAGCAAACAAGAAAACAATGAATGAATAAATAAATAAATAAATTATTTTCACTGGGAAATTAGGACAGTCTGAGAACCAAAATTAGATAATAGTAACTATTTATAGCCCATCACATGAAATATATGCCCACAAATCCACACTGGTAGAAATATTAGTGAATACATTGAAAGTTTTATAAACAACAATGTGAGCACATATTTGAAAGTGCCTTCTTCCATAATATTTGTTAATTTAAAAGGAAGAAAAACGAAACACCACAGTGGAGACGACTGTCAGACATCGATTTATTCAACTGAGCAAAGTAAATATCATGACAAATGAAAGACTGGAAATTGTGCTTCACTGGCTACAAGCAACCAAAGAGATCCCGGCTGAGAGCTGAGAGCGATGGCATTCCTGGAAGGTCAGGTGCCTAAGCAGAATCCAACCGTGAGGAAACAGAGAGAGGCTTCCAACCGAACAAGACTGAAGACCAGAGTAGGAAATAGAGGATGCATTTTACTTGATAAGAACCGATATTAATTTTCTAAGACACTATGTCAGATAAACATATCAGTTATAGTATTCATCAAGGATCAAGGATATTAATGTGAAAAATTGTATCTTATTTGATCACAGCTAAATAACACTATCATCTCATCTCAATATAAGATAGCTCCCTTTTTCAGAGACTGAGTCAACTGAATTGAATAATTTTGAAAAAATTAGCTAAAATACAACAAAAGACTTTTACTCCAAAAATATATTTCTAGTTACATGTCTGTTATTCTGATTCATTTGACAAAGCAAAATTCTCAGGTAGTTTCTATGTAGAAAATAAATTTAAAAAGAACTTGAGGGAAAGGATTCTCAATATGTTAGATACATATATATTTTTATCAGACAAATTCTACTACTATATAAAATGTTGCATCAGATGACTTGGTCTTACTTCTCTAAAAGTAAAATAATTTTTCTTTTCTTCCTTTATTTCCTCACTGAAGTTCTCTTTGCAGATACACAAATGCTGCCTACCTCTGGGGCTCCTCAAAATCAAAATTAATTATGCTAATTATCTCATGCAGATAGACCTAATTACATTTAATTAGTTGGTTTTGTTAATTCTAGACTTTGTGTTCTGGGAGATTTTACCTTTTGGGTCAAAGTAGGTAGAAAATCTAAATGTCTACTAATCCTAACATACTTAGACAGAAATAATAGTGTGTGTGGGTGTGGAAGGGTTCGAATGGAATGTAAATTGTCTCCTAGCAATTGATAGTCCCTCAGCCACTGATTTTGTTATAATGTATGTTTTTGAGGAAAATTATTAGAGTATATGTTAAGATTTTAATTAGTAATTAAATTCATCCACAGTCATAAAAATACAAAATCATGATGCATAAGATGGCTAATACTATAACTAACAAAAATGCTCACATCCTTATTAATTTTTAACTATTCCTGGAAAGTGTGTGCTCATTCCTTATTCTTCCCCCGCTCCTTTTCCCAAGTTTATTGTGTCCTCTAACAGCTTCTAGCACTTACCTGCTTTACTTAATTAGAAAGTATAAACTTGACTTCAGTTACTCCCCAATCTCTCACTTAAGGTTTAAAAAATATTGATCTCTATCGCTTAAATAATGTCTAAGTGACTCAGCAAGGTTCTTTGAGTCGTGATTTTTATCAAATTCTCATGTTCAGTAGGTCTGTGTTCTGAGATACATGCTCAAAAGGTGCTCAGGTTTTTGTACTTCCCAGCAGAGGCATAGCAGTTCTGAAATTCTGGAGTTTGTGTGCCTTACTCTTCGTGTTTCATTGATTATTCTCAACTTTTGAGAGTATTTTTATACATAGGTCACATAATTTAATTTGATAAGAAATTTTTAAAGTAATTTAAATAGTATAGATTGTTGAGTGAGACATTTCCCCATACATTTTGTTCTCACCAGTAAGCATTGTTTATATTTTAAGAAAAACAATGCAATCTTTCAGTCTTCCCTTCTGTTTCAGCAATTTAATACTTCTCTTTTAACGATATTGTTTTGATCATTCCATGTCCCTACTATCTATCAACTATCTATCTGTCTGCTTTTCTCTTTACAAAAGGAGATAAACTATACTTGTACTACTTAACAGTACACACTAATTTTATCCTCCCTTTTGTATGATATATATTGATTATCCTTGTGGTTTTCTTATTATTAATTCTGCAATGAGTGGCTTTATATCACCACTAAAAGTATCTATGGTGATTTCTTATATCAGTTTTAAAAAGAATTCAACAGGTATACACACTTGCCCAAATATATGTGTGTGTATGTGTGTAAAAAGTTCTATATGCACATATACCACAAATTTACTCTAATGACATTAAATATTATTTTATAAATTGTTTTCTCCCATATTTTTAGATATAAACTATAACACTAATTAAAGATCTGGTAAGCAATCGCATGTAATATTGCATCTATATTCAAATGAAATTTTCAAATTTATACAAATTTTTGAAAATGATTTTAATTGGAAGGTAATGTGATCATTGTTTACTGTAGTTTTGGCAAGATAATTCATGAGTATGTATTTTAAATGTTATTACTGACCAGTATAAATTAAATGCACTTGGGAATTATTAGATGGTGAATATAACAAGATGTAAAAGCCACATAATTATAAAAATGATATATATATATATATATATATATATATATATATAATTGTTAATGTTGTTAGTTCTGTTAGTGTATGTCAAATGTAAACAAGTTTTAGAATGTATTTTTGTGTCAAAAATTTACAACTCAAATTTAACAAACTATGTTAAAGCTAGAACTTTATTTTCACATCCAGTGATTTGAGTTTGTTATTAGCTCTCAAGCACTAGACCAAGGTAGTGAATGCATTAAACTCATTTCATGGAAGTAGGATTCGAGATCTGATCACTTAGATTGAGTCAATTTTTACATCAACAGTAGTTTTATTGTTTTCTCAATTACTGCTTGTCATTGTTGTGACAAAATACCTGATAACCACAACTTAAGAGAGGAAAGATTTACTTAACTCACAGCTTCAGAAGGTTTCACGTAGTCTGCTCATGGGCTGCTGGCAACCAACAAGGGGACAAACACGTGGTAGAGGCTGAAGAGTTGCTCACCTCATAATGAAGGCCAAGTGAAGCGGGAGCCATGTCATTCTGGAGACTCAGACAAGGATAGAGCCTTTCCAGGAAGAATCTGTAAGAATCTCCCTATTTCTTCTAAAACATATATGTCAATTAATTCAGGAATCAAACAGTCTTGCAGACATTTTGAATCAGTTGTACTGATATAAGCAACTTCTTTTCCTTTCTGAGCCAAGCTTATCCAAATTGATATCCTGAGACTCAAGGGGGGAAAATGACCCCTTGCATAAATACAATTGAGAAATAATGTAAGTAAGTAATAAAATCCAGAATTTATTTTTTGAAATTTTTAGTATTTTTCACATGCTAATTTGCAAATGAATTTCCATAGTAGAGATTGAAGATGTAACATACCATCAATTTTTCTGAATACAAGTTCCATTTTTCAAAGAACACATATCACCATTTTGAGTTTGCTTATAGAAGCTTGGCAAAACTGCTTTCATTCAAATACATGCAGATATAGAAAAAATATTTTTAAAATATTTTCTAAATATGATTAAGACCTCAGGAAAATCAGGTTTGGTTAGCAGCTCAGTCAACTGCATGAAGAATAGGACATCACTTTGTGTATATTTTACCATTTCACTGAATACGGTGTATTAAATAATACATCTAATAAAGGGCAATTATCTTTCAATGGCATTTTGCATCATGATCATCAATGATTAATTCTGGTGAAAGCTACTAGACAGTCAACTCTGAATTATTAATGAAGAAATTGACAAGGTACTTAATTGTATTAAGAACCAAGGAAATTTGTCTACATTTCATGTAGAATCTTAATGGATGGATGCACAAGGTGAACATATTGATCACCTGTTCCAAGTTTCGTCACTCAGATTATTTATGCCAAAATGATTGCAAACTTTCTTCCTATGAGATTTAAGTGAATATCTCACATATAAAACGAAGTTTGGAGACATGAAAGGAATGTGATATAACAAAAAGAAATCAACTCCTATTCTAATCCATTGATCTCCAAAGTTTTATTAATGTATTACATTAATTTTCCTTCAGTGAATTCTTGCAATAAAGGCAACAGTGGTGAGTAAGTGGAGGTTTTAACTTCATTGAGTGCCTTATTCCAAATAACTGTATAGAAAAATGCCTTAAGTCTCAATTACAAACTGGAAGCTTGCAGACCTAGTCTGTCTCCCATATCCGTCTTGTCTTGTTCGCTTTTTATTTTAGTGACAACTCTTTTTTTGGAAATTTATTAGAATTTATTAGAAATTTCAGAAAACACAGCTTGACAACAATAGGTAATACATAATTTGAATAATAAAATAGCCTCTTTTATTTTTAAATGGAGTGACTTTATATCTAGTAGCATGCTTGTTGAAAATAATGAAGTATTTCCAATCATTCAAAACATACTTATCAATAAAATACATAGTAAAGAGCCATTTGCAACATAAATGTAAACTAGCCAACTTATCTCTATTTCCTATGTTATGATTTACTTTTATGAATATATTGGTTTAAATCATGAGTCAAAGTAGAGAAAACTGCATCGGGTCACTTTGGGCACATGGTGACAAAGGCTGCTGGTGCTGAGTAGATGATGCCTCTGGAGACTGGGAATTTTTGTTCTGCATAATGCAAATCTGCAAATAAATGCAAATTTATTCTTTCTCTCCATTTATGGCTTCCACAGGCTACTCTAGTTCAGTATCATCACTACTCATAAGTTAATCAATAACAACTAAAAAAACAATTACTCTATTTCTAAAAATGAACCACAATATTCTATAAATACCTTTTAAAAAGTAATAAGAGAAGTTTGCAACACTCTCGAGTCTGTCTCAAATTTGCTCTCTAGCAATTGTCAAAATATTGATGGTTTACTGGCTATAGAAACCTCTACTTTGAGATGAAGGAAGTTTTAATTCCTATTTTGATTTTAAGAAATCTGTGATTCCTTCAATCAGTGCTTTGAAAAATTAGTAGGTTAAGCGCCAAATTAGGGTGATCTTTTTGCAAACTTTATCAGATACCTGCTGTAAGAAGTTGTCAGCACGTCAAAATGGTTCCACAGAGGCTATATACGCCATTGTCCAGGTATTTTTCTCTTCTGAGCAAGGTTAAATTTTTGTATCAACCTTAATTTTGTATGCTGAGAATCTGCTGGTGAGAAAAATGAAAGCTGAGTGGCCCGTGAAGGAGTGGAGTACCCATCGCGTGTCTACTGGTTGAGTTGGGGGGCGGCCTGTGGCCAGTGTTCTTCTGTTCTCCGCAAAATGAGATGAGGGTGCTGGGCAGGGGGTGTGACTCAGTCACCATAATGGCTGCACACATGCGCACCAGAGGCCTGTGTTCTGTGTGACTTCACAGGCCCTAGGAACAGCCGTGAGTTCATGAAATTAGGTACCAGGAGACTTTCATCTACTTCTACAGCATTTCACCAAGGACATTCCATTTTGGGCACATCGTTTAGTCTTCGGTGCTGTGCTTGATTTACCGTGCCAAATTGCCCTTTCCCTTTAATTGTACTACTTTTCCAGCTCTATTTCTTTCTTTATTTACATTTTTGAAACTGGTTTCCCTAAGTAGCTAAGTTGCCCAGGCTGGACTTGAACATGTGATTCTCCTGCCTCGTCCTCCCAGAATGCTTCAGATTACAGGAATGCTTGCTTCAGGTCTTTTCCTTTAGTGAAATCTGATTCCCCTCCAAATAATTATTATGGTAATTAATTATTATGGTAATTATTTTGCTATATTTGCTGTTGACAAATATGTTTATATTTTGAATATCCTCTCACTGTACACTTTTTAGGAGAAATTATTTACTTTCCAACATCATCACTCATTCCCCAGCCTTAAAAGAATTCTAGTTGGCATTAAGAATGTAGACCTATGAATGAAGTACTGAATAGCTGTTATCAAGTTTGATAATGGAACCTCAAAAATGTAATAATAAATAGAAAATTATATCTTAGGATCGATTTTTACCATCCACCTAGCATTCTGTCGGTGAATTTCCTAATATCACCATACTCAAATATCCTTGCGGAATGCAATAAGAGCTTCTCTGCCCGGATGCCCAGCTGCCATGCATTTTGCCAACCTTTGAACTAGTTCCTTGAGCTTATTGATAGTTTCTATAACTTTTTGGGTACCTCCACATACTGCTGCTTTGATTGATTACAAATCTTTCCATTGCTCCCAACTAGAAACGCTGATATCAATAACATTTTTAAAAATTAATAAAATTTGGCCTGACTCTAAATACCATACACATGTGAAAATTTTTTAGCCACAATCAAGTGATGTCAATCTATTTTGTATTTATGTTCCCCAGAGAACTAGATGTGTCAGAAGTTATGTCTGAAACCTCAACAGCTAATGAAAGAAAATGCAGAGGAAACTACCAACATCACCATTCTCTTTAGCTTTTATTGAATAGAAGACAACCATGAAACCTCAGAGTCATAAAGCCCGTGCCTCTGTGGGTAGTTAAGACTGAATCAATCTGCGCTGCCTGCCTGTGCTTCATACTCTGAGTCTTTTCAGTTGTCAGGACTCCCTGGCTTTGCATCTTGTCGCCTCACATAAAAATTCACAGCGCATCTTTAGGGCTAGGGTGGGACTGCTCATTATTCTCCCTGCTACACACATTTCACTCCTAAAGAAAGAAAGTCACACAGCAGAGTCCCAGGAGATGAGAGGCACAGAAGTCTGAAAGAGAAGGAACAGCAAATCAGCTGTCAAGATGATAGAATAGTTAGTGTCAGGAATGAGCTGGAGCTGGGAAACCAGAAATAGGGACATGATTCTAAGACAGGCTGTGGTGTAGAGCTTCCCCAGGTGCGCTGCCTCCAGCCTTTCTGAGAATAACACTTCAATTCCCCTCCCAGTTGCCCCCACCCTGGCCTTACCAGGTCTTACATTTTTTAATGCCCATACCATCACGCTTTGCGACACAAGGCTTGTGGTACATTGATGTGATCCCATTGACCCACTCAGGCCTCTGTGACATGCAGTCACATTGTGACTTTGACCATTCAATGACAAAGACTCATAGGTGTTTGGAAAAGCCTTGTCAGTCATAGACCCTCCATCCCTCCTCAAATTCTGATGCCTCAAAAGAAATTCTATCTAGACCTGAGAGTAGACAACTGCTTGAAGCTATCCCAGGTGTACTGTCCTCCTATCAGGAAGACTGCCTAGCTAGCTGCTTAAGAAGTGCTTTAAACATCTTGTTCATTTTCCTCTACATTCTGTCTGTGCATTTTCAAAGTCTTCTCTTAGAGGACCCAAGATCCTAGACCACCACACTACACACAGCACTAACCAGCCCAGGCTGACAGCCAATGTCTAGCACCAAAAGGACACGAAAGTAGGAAGAAATAAGGCCAGTCATTCAACCTATTAGATTAACTCAGCATACGGCAAACCAAGGTTTCAAAAACTCTACCCAACAAGGCAGAACAGGCAATTGAAATTATTTTTATGAGGGTGTAGGGCGAGATATATTCTAAAACAAAAAGGCTACATGGGGATGTGAAAAAGGAGCAAGATTATTACTGAATGATATTAAAAGTGACACACAAGCATACACATAAATGCACACATGTGTATATCTGCATATACACACATAATTATATAAATTATGCATATTACTATAAACATAGCATATATTTGTTTATGGTTACAGAATGTGCATATTATACTTGCAGATGTAGATACATAAGTTTTACCCCCCGTCAGCACATATCCACCTTCCATTTTATAATGTGTGTCCACTGTCATGCATTGAGCTCATGTATTTGAATATCAACATATCTGTGAAAACACATGTGGCCACTTGTAGTTATGTTGTATGTGCCCGTGTGTTTCTGTGTGACTGTCTCTACTGTGTATCTTGCCTTAGGAGAGATGGGTTTTAATTTAATTGATGATTGCTAATACAGTTTTCTTCTGTACTTCTCTAAAATCCCTTTCATTTCTTTTGACAATGCATATTTTTAATTCAGTTGATTCATTGGAATGGCTATGCCAGTGCACACTTTTTCCTAAATATTTGTTCTGTGGATTTGTCTTCTGTTCCTTACTTCGTACAGTTGTGCACTTTCCCCCTCTCATAATTTATCTGTAGCTTCTCGGGTATAATATAATTGACAGTAGGCTGTCTGATTTAATAACCTACATAAAGATATTTTCTAATTGAGAGAAGTAGAAAAATATTTTTCCAATGCAATAAAAATACGTTCTTTTAAAAGAGTATTCCTGTTTCTAATCTCATTTAGACCATGAAGGTAGTAAGAGATTCATTTGTAAATGAACTCTTAAATTATAAATAGCTTTATACACTCATTAAGGAATAAATATAATTACATTTGTTACATTAATCCAATAGAACCATTTGGGTTTTCTCTTTGAGGCAAACTTACACATTAACTGAACCATTTTAGAATTTAGGATTAAAAGATGTGTTTTCCTTTGACATTTTATTTATACCCAGAAAAATCAATAGGATTCTAATATTACCTCAACATTTGAGAGTTAATTGTTTGTGCAATTTTATCTCATCACATTCTTACCTTAGTTCATTTTGTTAATGTAAGTCACTTAAGTGGAGAAGCATTTTGTGTTGTTTCTGAAATGTTTGGAGGTAGAAAGTATGACAAGAATATTTTTTCAATTTTTAACTTTTAAAATTGTAAGTACTAAACAACTTTACTAGATTTTTTAGAACAAATCATATTTTGACTAAATAGAATTATTCCTATTCAGCAAAATATTTTATAGATAAGCATTATGCTTTAAATTATTTGAATCATTAATCTATAAAACAAAATATTAATCTTCTAGAGAAAAATAAAATATATTTGTTTTATATCTTGTCAGACTAGTTTATTTTCCTCAGAGAAACTGTTACACATTTGGGAAGTATGTAGAATTTTTCCTAATAGATTTGAGTCATGCATTACTCTTTATCAAAAAAATTAATTCAGAAAAACCATCAATACACTTGTTTAAAAACTTTAGTAAGTTTTTGAATACTAAATATCCTAATTGTAGCAATCCTTAAAAATATTTATATCTTGGAGAGGGGGAGTATTAAATAATCTAATAATTATAAATTACCCAAACAAATTCAACCCAAAAGATAAACAATATATACACTTCTAACTTACAACCAAAATAGCAATGTGTATCAGCTGCAATTAGTGAAAAGTGGTGTCACAAGTATCCATTATTCACTTGATTTTTGCATTTCATTAATAGTAATATTTAATTTGGCAGGGGAAGGAAAGTGTTTCATGTAAAAAAAGAAGAAAAAATACATATCTACATTGCTTAAATTTGTGAATTATTAATCATTCATATATTATTTTTGCTGTCATAATTTTTTAAGATTTTTATTTTTAGTTAAAGAGTATGTAATCTAATAATTCAAAAATTTTAGACAGAGGTTAGAGGACTGGTACAGCAGATAAAGAGCTCGCCTAGCAAGCTCAAGGCCCAGAGTTCAAGTCCCCAGCGCGACATAAAGCTGTGTGTGGTGGTTACATATCTTTAATCCTAGCATTTGGGAGGCTGAGGCAGGAGGATTGTCATGGGTTCAGTGCTAGCCTGGGTGCCATAGTGATTTCAGGACCAGCTTCGACTAGAGCAAGACCCTGTCTCCAAAAATAACAGTATTTTAGACAATATCAAAGATTCACATTGATAAGCTTTTAAACGGGGCAGAAAAAGAAATGAATGAGATAAATTTTCCAATAACAGGAATGAAATAGGAAATGCCAGTATGGATATGGCTGGTATTGAAGAAATAAGAGAATTGTAGGAATAACTCAAGTAAAACTGGAAACTTAAGAAAAATAAACGTAAGAGAAATAAGCCTTAAAATATCCAGGCTGTCAACATTCACCTAAAATTAAGTGTATAATCAGAATAGTAATAGCTTGGCATAGTAACCCAGGCCTGCAACTCCAGCACTCTGAACACTGAGGCAGGAGAATTACTAAGACTTTGAGGCCAACCTGGTTACATTAAGAGTTCAGAACAAGCCAGAACTGTTTTAAAAAATAAACGAGCAAACCAATAACAAAAAAGAAAACTTCCACAGAATGCTACTGATCATGTTTATAATACGAATAGCGTGATTGAGTGAGATTTCTTCTAGGATTTCAAGACTGATAAGACTATTCAAAAATTGATGGCTATAATCTATCATAGTAATAAAATCATATTAAAATAAAGTCAAATTTATTGGAAATTGACTTTTGGTCATATGAACCAGACTATCTAATTAAAATTAAATTATTCAAATATCTGAAATGATTGATGAATTGATTAATTTGATTTAATTACTTCAAAGAAAACACATTGAAATTTGGTAATTATAAATTTTACTTTAAAAAATCCAAGCTAGTATAAAAAATATAAATTTGGTATAATCACTGAGTAAAGTATAAAGTATATTAAGTATTTTTCTTAATTCCTTGCATAGAAAATTTGGAGTACATTACATAATATAAATATATTTTCTTGAAATTAGAATGCATAGAATTTGTACTGGAACATATTTGCTTGGCACTAAAATAAATTAACAGTTTTAGCCAATTAAAACTATATATTGACCTCCACAAGAAATACTTAATATTTGACAAGTGCAATTATACTCTTTTTTGATGCACCTAAAATGGTGTAGAAAATCCTAGTAAAATATCCTCTGAACTCTAAGGAATGTTATGAACGACTAAGTATAATTCTTAAAATATTAGCATACGTACTGCGAACATTATTGATAAATATCACGACTCTAAAGTGTATTGTTAATAAGTACTTGAGAACATTTTTACAAAGAAAGGTGTTAACTTTTTCATTTTGCAATAAATTTTATTTAAACAAATGTACAGAGTTTAAAAGTGTGAGCAAGGTAAACCCTAAACATGAAGCTTTGAGAAAATATATGGCAACTACGTGTCTGCTAGTGGAACCTCAGTGTTTGCTTACTGAATAACCACAGATTCTGTGGTTCAGTGACATCCTGTAAATTTCACATACAGGAGTATGTAGGCTTATTGATATCTGAAGTTGAGTCACACATTCTGAAGGTAGAGAGGATGTGTGGGGCATAGCCATCAAAATGGCCTAGAGGTCTTCCAGCGTCGTGATTTAATGAAAGGAACCAGGCATGTGCAGCCTGGGGTTGGCACTTTTTAATCTTTATTTTCTTGAATAAAGAGGAAACATTGCGGGCCACATACAAAGTATACAATATATGCACGTATGTAAATCCTAAAAGTTTCTTTTTAACATTTGTGTTATAACATTTAAAGATCAAAGGGGAAAATGGCAGGCGGCAGGCTGGATGTGCTTGGGGAGAGCCTGAAGGTACGTTGACCTGCAATAAGACTTTTCGCTTTCATTATGCAAATAAACAGATGAAAGTGGCAAGAGCTCTCTGACTAGGCGGAGAGCAGCTCTATCATAAATTTAGGCAATTTTGGAGCCAGCCCAGACCATCTGTTCCAACCCTGTCATCATGCTAAGAAGAAATTAAAATCCAAGAACAGTTTTAAAGACTCTTCAGTAACATCTCAGAGGTACTTTTAAGGGAACAGCTAATGAATTTAAACTTTCATACATGTCTACATTAAGTCATTTTAATCTTTGTCACCTTTGTACTGCCTGGTTTTATATGCTCCATACTGGTGCCACGGGACAGATGAGCAGAGAGGAGTAAATGAGCAGCCCCAAAGCTCCACCTCGTGTCCACGCGCTCCTATAAGGTTCCAGTGCCACCGCTGACTGACGTAGCTCGCTATTTAAAAGCTGTTCTCCAACAATCTACCACTTCACCCATCCCTGTCCCTGAGAGAATAATTGTCAACTAAACTGATCATTGGTGTCAAAAAGTTTTGGTACCACTACATAGGACCAGTTCTGGAGCAATCTGGTAAAATAATTACTGGATTTAAAAGGAAGGTATTAGATACACAGTAAAGAAATAGAAAGAAAGATACCAGTTGAATTGGAAGCCATACCAAGGAGCCCCAGGTAAGAAAGAAAAAGAATGGCAGGTACATAACGTTTCCAGGAGCTGCTGAACAGGAGAGGCACGAGTGACGCGAATAATGGAAGAGCAGTGTGCAGAGGAAGATAAGCCAGCGCGTGCTCCAGAACAAAGCTGGAAGTCTCGCGCGCTTAGCGCCTGGGTTGTAGGAGGACTGTGAATTAGTACTACCATCTGGAACCATCCAATCAATTCCGCGCAGATGTCTCCAGTCAGTATTTTTTCATGAATGTAGGAAGTATATGAGCGTGTATGACAGCTGATAGGAAAAGGCAGTGTGTATGTTCTCATCAATCAAAGGCTAGGTAGGAGAAAAAGGCACATGCATGTTGTTACATGCACATTTATGTCTAAATGGCTTTGTACACCAATTTAATACAAATGAAAGTGAATTGACAGGAGAGAGAAAGAGAGAGAGGCAAAGAGAGAGGAAAAGAGAGAAAGAAAGATACAAAAATGCTAATAGTCTCAGAAAATCCATGTGGAAGACCAGGCTGTTAGAATGTTGTTGTATGGACTGAGGGAAGGGGCATGCAATTTCCCATCAAGCGCTTAGATGAGAATTGGACATGAATTACTACAGTAATGGATGATCTGATCTGGTGGAATTGTTTTTTTTTTCTTTTTAAGCAGAAACCTATATGATAAAATCCAGTCTTTTCTCTTCAGACCACTAATTCATGGGGACTTTTTGGGAGGAGCTCATAATAGTCTACCTTCTTACACCAAGACTGTGCTGCCCCCTTCTGGCTAAAGGGAAATTCCACTGAAAATTTTACATTCCTCCAACTCAACTATCGAGTTGTTCGATGGTGTGAATGCATATAGATAGATGACACAAGAATAGATAGATGATAAATATATGCATGGTAGATAAATGTGATAAAAGGTGGATAGTAAAGAATATTGTGAACATTAAGTGATTACATTAAAAAGATGGATCATATGGGATGTTAACCGCTATTCGGGTATAAGCTTCATGCTGCATCTTACTACCTGGACCAGTGTCTGTAATAAAGATCCTCAAAACAAAACAATCATCTCTAAAAACTCTGCAACCCACTTGGGGTTTTTATAGTGGCTTCCTTTGGTGATAAAGTTCTAACTCGTTGGTTTGGAGTTAAAGCCTCTTCATGCTCTGATCCTAGACCGTGTTTCAAACTAAAAATACAAAGGCTGAGGATGTAGTTGAATGTTAGGGCCCTGGGTTCAATCTCCTGTACTGTAAAGAAAAGACAATTGAAAAAGAAAGAAAAGGAAAACAGGAAGGAAGGAAGGAAGGAAGGAAGGAAGGAAGGAAGGAAGGAAAAGAAAGAAAGAAAGAAAGAAAGAAAGAAAGAAAGAAAGAAAGAAAGAAAGAAAGAAAGCAAAAGTAAAAGGAAAGGTAAAAGGTTGAAACAGAGGTAACCAGAGAAGGACTCTTAGGGCAGCAAGCATGTATGTCTTCCACAGACTAGTATACATTATTTAAAGTAATGATCCTACCTTTTGTTTCAATATTCTGACATCACAAGATAGTGATATTGTTTTTGTCCCTTACTGGCCAGTCCGCATCTTACCATTTTATCTCCCTTTCACTGCCAGGCCGTGTGCACACAACAGTCCTGGGTGACTCGGACCTTCCCATTTCTCTTCCAGGGATATTCAGCTATGCTTTATTCATTGATTTAAATTAATGTCCTTCAAAGTTGTGATCAGATTAATGCTTGTAAAACAAACCACTATTTCCCTCATGTGTTTTCTTGTAATTAATATAGTTGGCTCCAATTTGCATTCAATTATAAAAGCAGTGTGTAATATTTTAAATGTAAATCTCATATGGCTGAAGTGTCTTTGTCAAGCAATTAGAGGCGTGAGAGTGAATGTGTGTATAGGATGAAAATTCACTAATTAAAGGAACTTTGAGTCTTTTCCTAAAACAGTACTTTTTGTACAATACAAAATTCGCTAAAAGAGTACTTAAAAATGTTTCCAATTTTTAAGCTGACACACTACATTAAAATATTGTAACTGTGTTTCTTACTAACTACCTATATAACTTGATTTTATATAAAAATAGGTACGTATGATTTTTTATTTTTTTGCAGTACTTGGGACTGAACCATGGCCTCACACATCTTAGATGTGTGCTCTACCAGTGGGCTACATTCTTCACCCCCTTGGCATTGTATTTTGACAGAGATCTCAGGCTGACGAGTTAGCAATGATTTAGCCAGACTTTATATATCCTCACAGTACCACTCATCTACAAATCACCGACTTGTCGTAGTCATAAATAATGTACAGTCACATAGCAAGGTAAAGTAGTTTTAAGTAAAAAATATTTAATCATTTCACATTATAATATTACATACTTGCAGTTACAGTGTTTCAATAGCAGCATGTCACAGTTCATGAGCTTTAAGTCTGAATGAAAGTTTCTTAAGAAGTATCTCCAGGATAGAAATATGTATTTGTGCTTAGAGTTAAAAATAGAAGAATAAAAGAAAGTAAATATTATGAAAACCATGTGCAAAAGTAAAAGATTTTTAAAAAGCATGCATCTTTCCAAATGCTTTGGAATAGGATTATCGTGTTGTGACAGTTGTGGTTTTATATACTGAAATCCCTGCCTGTCATTTTCCTGTTTGTAAAAGTAATTTCAATAGATCTTGTAAAGCTGGGCAGTGACCCATAAAGCTGTTCTATTTTAAAAGTTTATTTTTAATAAAGGAAGTCGTCAAAATCTTTTTAAAATATCTTATTTGTAATCAGTAGTTAAAATACATGTTTTTTTTTCTTCCAAAGTCAGATTTTATTACCCAGACTTGAAAAATGTTGATCCAAACAGATGCTGTGATTGTAGGCTCCAGCCAGAGGAACAGACAATTTCCAACTACACTCCACCCTGTTTGCGGGGGAGGAGGAAGAGCAATTGGGGGACCATGTAAGGACATGTCACATGTGAGAAAAACAAAACAAAAATTACTACTCTCTCCAACTTCATATGGAGGAAACCCGTGAAGGGAATAGGAAGAGGACATGTCCACCTTGTATCAAGGGACAATGTCTGAGTTCTCAATAGATTTCCCAGAGGACTTTAGATTCTGACTCTAAATTATAAATTGTAGCCAAAAATGGGAAAAAAATGTAGAGCTTCCTGAGAGGTTATATGTTTGGTATGGTCTTTACTCCATATACTATAAGTTCTCCAATGAATTAAAAAATAAGTGTGCAATTTTTAAATGAATTAAATACACAAAAATAATGAAGAGCAGACATGCACTGTCAATAAAACAAAATTATTCTAGCTCATTTAAAAATAAAATCAAATTGTTTCAATTATTAGATTAGCAAAAAACAAAAATAAGACTTCATAGTGTGCACTTTGGTTTTATGCATATATAAATCAGTGTAATACTCAGACTGCTACTTGCCAATATTATAATTGTCATTAATATAAACATTATAATTTTCATTATTATAGTTATTAGATGAAGAATGTAACCAGTTAGCTCAATAATTTAACTTCGGATTAAACTTTCCAAATTCAAAATAGAGTGCTTCTGAATGATGTCATATTCTTACACTAAATATGCCCACAGACAATATGATAGAAAATAAGGTCTTGAGTTTTTCTTACACTTTTAATTTATTTATTTGTCTTTTGTGTGCTGTTTATTTTAGATCAATGTGTCAACTAATTAATCCTGACTCTTTCATAGATAGATAGTATCTATATATAGTATTAGTTCATATATATATATATATATATTCATATATATATGTATGTATGAATTTCACTGAAGTTTCAGTCTGTGACCTTCCTGTAATATTAATTTTCCCAGGGCAACCACCTATGTTTTAATCACTTTCATATTAATTGAATGAATAAATTAGAAATCTCTCTGGCTTTGATCACAGGAAAGTTTGATATGAACATAGAGTAAAATTTTTAAAAGAATATGATGAAGGATCACTGTAATTTTTGTATTTTTCTGTTCATATAATTAAGTTTTCATAGGTCTCCTGTGAGTTTATCCTTTGTATGATCTCATCAGTCTCAGAGGAAGATGTTTGTGTCGTACATATGCCCACATTTATTGGTCACCTACTGTGTCCCACGGGCTACTCAGGGACCAGGCATACTAGTACCAGTACCACCGAGCTTTACTCTCCCTGAGCTTATATTGTGACTGAAAGAGACAAGCAATGAGCTAATTGGTGAACACATACGGCTCAAATAGCCATAGAAAGCCGTAGTAGGGATCAAACTGTGTCTGTCTAGCTCAGTGAGGGGGAGAGAGGGAAGGAGCAGTTGCATTCATGCTGATGACAGGAGGGCTCTCTGGCGTTGGTACGTGAGGACAGAGTATGAGAAACGAGAGGGCCAGCCTTGTGTATTTCGGAGGAGGAGGGCTGCAGGTTGCTCCGGTTTTGGGTACAAGCATCATTCCTGGGATTTGTCATTACTGCTCCTCGTAAAAATAAATAGATTTCTGACTGGCTCTACCAAATCACAACCTCCAGACAGCTGCCCCTCCCTTACAAAGCATAAACTACAGCTTAAAGAAAAATCATTTTAAATACATGAAATAGAATAATACCACAAAAGAAAGGAGAAGTGAGAGAATTCGTTGTTCGTAACTATTCTCAAAAATGTAAATATAAAGGCTGAATTTTATATTTTTCAGCTGGTTGCTGTGTATTTGTGCGTTTTGCGTACTTCCCTGCTTTATCTTATTAAACTCAATATATTCCAGTCGTGTAAACCACGACTGATGTGAGAAAAGATTGCAGCTCTGCTAATGAAACAAAGACTCCAAAGTCGGTTGTCTCCCGTGATACATCCATCACTGCCTGTCAGTGAGATGAGCAAATGTGGAAGTGAGTTATGGGTTCACACTGTGAAACACTGAGATATGGCAGGAAAGATAAATTGACACCTTCCGTCCCGTCTGAGCAGGTGAAAATCCCACCTCACCTTGCACTGATGGAAATGCCTCTTCTTTTTCTCAGAGTAAATTTTCTTACTATCGTTGGACCATAATTTATGTTTAGCACAAAGGAAACCGATTATGTTATATTTTTGTGATCCTAACACTTACAAATCTACTGTTCTAAATTCTGACGGTACTTGAACCCATATTGATTTTAAAATGACTTTAAAACTTCCGAATGTTTGCTAGTCAACAGGATTTGTAGAGAAGATAAACTTCAAAACAATATTCCCCCAAATAGGCACTTCTCATAACTTTATGGTATACTTCCTTTACTATTACTCTATAAATATATCATCCCACTGTTTTATTCTGAGGAAAGGGTGAGTCACAGAGATCTAGTACACCTTTAGGCCTTCTTTAATTGGGGAGTCTTCAGTTTTAGTTCTTTCTGTCTTAAACTTTAATAATTATCTACCAAGTTGATACTCTGTATCAAACACATATATCTGTCTCTGCAGCTGTGATTCGGAGTAGGGTTGATCTGGTTCAGGCCTTTACCAAGCTCACACATTCATGCAGAAAAATGTCAGTGGGCAAAAATTATATACCACAATGATTGCTTTGATCAGGTTAGGGGTACATTGTGGGAACACAACTGCGACCCACTGAAGCATAGAACAAAAGAGGAACAGGAAAGGAAGCCTTCTATGAAAGAATATCCAAGTCACAACCCAAAGTGTAGGCTAGTTTCCTGCCTGCTATGAGGTGAATGGCTTTGCCGCACCACACCACACCACACCACACCACCGTGGTGCACTGCCTCTCATCAGACTCGCAGCAACGACACTAGCCAACCGTGGACTGAAACTTCTTAGAACATCCCTCCTCTAAGTTGATTTTCTTAGGTATTGGACTCACTTAACAAGAGAAAAATGCAAATGTGTAAGACAGACTCAGAAGATATATAGGCTAAAATATCTTACTTTTGGAAAGCAAGTGGTAGGTGAAAGAAGGGGATGGTTTCAAACAAGGGATTGAGGTGATTGAATTCGCAGTGCAATCCGTGCTCCTCTAAGAATCTAAGAGCGGCACTGGCCTGAGAGAAGCGGGAGCTCAGGCGGGAGTGTGAGTGACGGGACACAGCTGCAAATGCAGATAAAACTTGCTATGTTGGCCGGGGGCCCATGGCTCACCGCCTGATGGTGCCTTGGCTCCCAACAAGTTACACACTGTACCTTGGGATGGTGTTGGAGTCCCCTGCTGTGGCTGAAAGATTTGAAAAAGAAAGAAGTGGGGAGAATTGGAGAGAGAGAGAGAGAGAGAGAGAGAGAGAGAGAGAGAGAGAGAGAGAGAGAGTTAAACTTAGGGATAAAGTTTGTAGGAAGAAAACTGAAGATGGAGTACAGATCACAAGTACAGGAGGTAGTAACCATGATGGTAGAAGATTTCTTCGTTTGTTTGGAAAGTAACATCAAGAAGTTGTGGAACTCCTACCTGAAAAATTTGAAAGAGAGCTAAAAGTCTAAAAAATGATTGAAAAGAAAGTTTAAAATGTTTCCTCAGGAATATGAATAAAAAATATTGCAGAAAAACAGAAAGCATTCTAAAAAGCAGTAAAATATAGATTAATATTAAAGAGAACATATTATATTTGTATAAATGTGCGTGTTTACTTGTCACACACATGAAAATCACTTTGGGCATAGGTCAAAAAGGTCAAGCAGATGCTGGTTGAGTGTGATGAAAGAAGAAAGCAAACAAGTTAAACAATTAAATTATTCATTGGCTTAATGTAAACAGAAAAGGAAAGGAAATAAAGAGATATGAAGAGTGGACTGGCATTGGAAAAATATGAAGGTAAAAGAAAAGGTGAGAGTTTGTGGGCACAGAGCAGCTTCTGAGTGCAAAGGGAGCAATGTACAGTAAGAATAACACAGCAAGTCACTGCGTGAATGCGTTGCTGGAGAAACATAGATGTGCTTGGAGATTAAGCCATCCGTGAATGGAGACAAAGGGAATGAATGGGTCAGCCAAGGATCTCTAAGAATGTGGTGTAGACATGAAGCCTAGAAATGTAAATGTTTTTAAGCCTCTCACAGTGATATGAGACAGTGGTTGGGCAACTGAGGCAGGAAGAAGGATTGTGGGTTAAAGGCCAACCTTTTCTCCCTCCTAAAAAAGAGGGGAAGGAAGGGGGGAGGGGAAAAAAGCTTTGGAAACTTTAAAAAATTCTGAACATCTCCCATTACTTATTTCTTAAGAATTCCTGATTTTTGTAAATTAACCAACCAACAACAAAAATTAACAGCATTTAAGCTGTTATGGTGTAAATTATGATAGCCCTCTCCCTTCCTTTTTATTATTTTTTCTTCCGAGAAAGTAAAAATTATCCATAAGAATGCAATTTATCATGACTGGTTGGGTCTCTGAAAAATAACACTCTGAAACAGAGTATAGAGTATGTGTTATTCATCTTTTAATCACTGAGACACGCTCCCAACATGTACAATGTAAAGAAGGAGACGTGTGTATTACCTCATAGTCTCAGGAGACTCAGTGGCCGCCTGACTCCAAGGCAGATATCTCATGATGGCAGGTGTTGGTAGAGCTTCTCAGTCCATGGTGTCCAGGAGCAGAAAACAGGAGGATCACCAGAAAAGAAGGAAGGAGGGGCCAGATGTAGTATACATGCCCACCCCCAGCTCACTCAGACACACCCAAATGTACATCCTACCCATCCCCCAGTGAGGCCCAAGCCAACAATGTTGACACCATCAAGCTTAAGTCTCACAGAGTAAAAATGATTATTAGAAATTTTTTTGGAATAATGCATGTGGCAGGGAGAGAAATGCATGTGGCAAAAAGTCAGAGGGAGACTGAAGCCAAAATGGCCTACTAGAATTACCCTGGCTTTGACCGTTTGATTCTTGTTGAGCTCAATCATGATAAATGAACTGCTCTGGAAAGTGGTAACTTGGGCCAGGAAGATCTGTGCTCTGCTGCACTGCCTGGAGGATTTAGGGCTGAACAGTTGTCTACCAACATCCTTTCTGCCACTCAGGCAAAGCAGATCCTTGAAGAATCTCTCAGCACAGTAGTGCACATGTGCCATATGTTGCCACATTCGTGTTTCATTAAATAAGAATCATCAAAATGAATGTTTTAATATGCTTTGTACCTAGATACTGGCAGTTTAGTTATTGGTATGTTTAATCATAAGTAGATGGAATCATTCATTTGCTGAAATATGAATACCTTATGTTAAATGGCATCAAAGCATAAATGTTGAACTTTGAAGCAAAAATTTTCAATTTTTTTGTGGTGTGTGTGAGCTTTCTACTTGGCAACTTAGAATTGGCCTGTGATGAATGTTTTAGAACAGCCGACCACGCAGTTTCAGTAAAAGCGCTAAACTCAGTAAGTACTGCAAACTGTGTTGAACACAGATGACTGAGACACACAATGTTATGGGGATGGATAAACTCCAAACAAGGTTTGTAATTGTAATTTCTAACGAATACTAGAAATGCTAGCATGGACACTGTAACTGGAAAATGTAGGGAATTCCACTTACGATTTCCTTGATATTTTTCTTATCTAGAATCACTCCTAGTAGACTTAACTAATCTTTCAAAACTATACAGCTATCACTAGTTGAACTTGTTTTCATAATTTATAACTTCTATCACCGTGTTCATAAATGCCTGGGAGTGATATGGATGGGTGAACAGGCTGGAGTAGTGTCCTTAAATGTCTCTCTTTTATTTTTTCTTTCTTCACTCCCTGCTCAAGTGACTTACATTCATCTTTGCTTATTTCTGTATCCATTCCTTCATTCATTTATTTAATGTAGCCACCATATTTCAATCCCTTGCCACATGGGACCAGAAGCATGTTTTTGGCTGGCAAATGTAGAAATTGTTTCTTATCATAAACCAATCTACTGGACTGACCTATGCTAAAGTGTAGGTTGTAGAAATACAACTTTAAACCTCTGCCATGAAGGAATTTACAGATCACTAGAACTTCAAGGGACTGTTAGATTAAAAAAAAAAATAGAATCATCTAACTGAATCCAGTGAGGGATGTGGAGTCAGTCCAATGATACCTCCCTTTAGAGTTAGCCTGGGAATGAGGAATTTTTTTTTTAAAAAGTGGACAGGCCGTGTTTACAAGGCTTACATATAGAAATAAAACCAAACACAGTATTCTCAGGACATATAAATACAGAGTTTAAAATGACTATCATGTAAGGTGATGTTGGCTGCAGTTTGCTAAATGAGTGTCATTTTCTTGGTTTCGTATCTACTACATTGAGAACAGAGTTGGGCCTAACTCTTCAGGTTGGCTTTAAAATTTCATTGTTTCCAAGACATGAAACAGTTAGAACAATTTCTGATACAAGCGCGTATTTATGAATATCAATAATTATGACATAAGTTGATTCTATTTCCTTTCTTATTTTAGAAAATGGAACAGTAATCAGGGAATCACTACCAACGTGGAAGAAAAGAGCAAATTCTGATAACTGTATCATACTCATTAATAGGAAAAGCATTTCCCCCAACAAGCTCATATTATTCTTTCTCTCTGAGAATAAGAGGGATTGGCAAAGGAAAGCGTTGCTTCAGTAGTGCCACTGTGGGAAAAACTCAAAAGCAATGAAGGAGAAATAAAAATTTGTTTATAGCATGTGGAACCAAAATACATCCTGATTCATTTTATATGCATATGTACTTTCATCTTACAACTACTGCATTTTAGAAACCTGACAATTTTTTTAAACTCAAAATCATGCAGTCAAAAGAAAAATGTGCTTGGGCTATTTTTCTTTCTTTTCTTGCTTCTTTTTTTCCTTTTTCCTGACCCAACAGAATCAAGGTTAAAAAGCTGCCAAGACAGACATTTTCTTACACAAATTCTAGCTGACTTGTGCTGACTTCAAAGGTTTGAGTGGTTTGGCCGAGAGTCAACCAAGAATCAAACATCTTAGATGTTTATTCAGACTAAACTTTCAAGCTATTTCATGTTTTTCTTTTACTACTACACATTAATGATGGAAAACCAATCTTGTTTTCAAAATAAACATTGGCATTTGTCTACTTTTTAAATTAATTTTCTGCTCCTCCATTAAGCTGTGACAGCAAGGTGATCATAAAAGCATTCAGTAGGAGTTTGAAAGTGAACTATGGGACTCTACAAGCTATTTTGGTCAGTGGCAGAACTGTCATAAAGCCCAAGTGCACTGTGAATTCTTTTTGTTGATTAATGTCAATATAGTTGATTCCACGAGTGATTCGTTGAAAATATTAGAGTTCTGATTTTACTTATGAACTTATTTTAGGGGGTTACAAAAAACTTTGGATTTTTTTCTTTCGCATTAACCATCAGTAATCATTTCCTATACACAGCTGTAGTTAAGACTTCCTTAGAAACTATCGCAGTCACAATTGTCCTTGTGACAAGCCAAAATTTATAAGTTAGAATTTGCAGGAGTCAAACTCTGGTTTTGGACTATTGTTTTCCACATTGACAAATAAAAATTCCCTCAGAGAAGACATTTTCAACCCAATAGACAAGTTCATTACTGGATTGAAAAGGGAGAACTAAAAGTAAATTACAAATAAGAAAAAAATATAAATACGTACACATGCCTTAATATGCAATCTATACAAAAATAACTCACTTGCATATCATAATATTAATCTTAGGCAGTACCACATGAGATTATATTTTTACATACTGTTCCTAATGTTAAATTTTTGTATTCATAATGGGCATGTTTGAATATGATGAAAACAACATTTAATAGGAGAGTTCCCTTTTTTCCTTTAATTCTTAACACTTAAAATAGTTGACATATATAAATAAAATAATTATGAATTTAAAAATTTTAGAACAGATAGTGATCAAGTTTATATTTATGATTCAATCAACCAGAACAACACTTCCTACATTGATTAAATTTTCCAAAACAGTGAGATTTAGTGAATTTTGAATAAAATTACAGACCACATTTCTGAAAAATTAAAACTTGTTAAAATAGTTTATGTCTACATCTAAGATGAAATAAAAGATGTTCTAGTCGTATTATTTAAACAGATCCCCTGGGCATGAGTGATGGCACAGTTCCATGTGAAATTCCTGTGGTAAAGGAGACAGTCATTTCATGTGGGTGTTGTGAGCATTGCAGTTCACATCCCTTGTAACTAATCATTAAATGACAGAGTTGTCATCCGCATTATTTGTGTGAATTAAAAGAACCCACAAATATTCATAATATGTCAGGGTGCTTCTTTAATAACCTACTGCTTTAAGAGTAAGTTGGCCATGGATTATCATGCAACTTTTACCTAGGAAACAGCATTAAAGATACCATTTTAGGTATTTAGAAAATTTCTGCTAATCGGGAAATGTAATAGCAGATGACCTCCAGATCACAAACTGCTGAGACTTGTTGTAACAGGTACGGCAGCACCCACTGTCCCTGTGGCTATTAGGTTGTTCTCCATGCCTAAATCCCATGAGCCAAGAATGACTATGATCACATTTTTATTGATTATCACTTATTCATTATTAGCACAGGTGAACTCAGAGATTAACATACTAACTTCCTTGAGGCCTAGGTTACACAGCCATGCTAGAGTATGCACCTGAGCTACCTCCCCAGATCCTTTTCATTTAGTATTTGAGCCAAGGTCACTCTAAGTTGCCCAGGCTGGGCATGAATTTGTGGTCTTCCAGATTCTCTGACTCCACCTCTCAGAGTGCTATGATTACAGGGCTTCACCCCAGGCCAGACTAATTCTGATTTCATTTGCTATGCTTCTACCTCTTTTCATTACTTTTAGACCAGAGGTTCAGTCAAGTCTCACATGGGATAATATAATTCCTGCTACAGAATGAAAGTAACACACTAGAACCCTGGTTTCCATGCACAAGCAAGAATCTCTAGAACATTCAGGGAGCAGGAATAGATGTTGAGGGTTCAGGACCAGGGACAGTGAAACTTCCTAACTGGAAATTGTTGGATATAAGGATAGTCCATCATTTAGAATTCAATAGAGCATTAAGAATGGCAGGTGTGTATGTTTTGAGAATTGCTCTCAGGAGGTAAGAAAATGAGGCAGAGAAATCAGTACTGTTGACGCAAAGTTTTGAAAAGTAACACACAAGGCACAGAAATGGGGGTAAAATAGATGCATCACAGAAGATCAGAAAAACTACCAACTGGAAATGTACCAGAGAGGCAAAGCAGAGGCCACCTCTCACCAAAGAAGCATCCTGTTAATAGGTTGAAAATATCATCATTGAGAAAATAGCAGCTGTCCTGAGCATCCTCTTCATTTTAAAAAGGGTATTAACAAAAGCACAAAAATTTAAGGTATTTATTCATTGAGGCAAACAGTGTAAATTAAATAATGAATAGTGATGTAAGAGCAACATATGGAAGTGTCAGAAGTGTTCTTTGAATGGTAAGTTTAAGTGTGAATCAATGAGAAGTTATTAATTTAAAATAACAAAATCAAGGAGGAGAATGAGCATTCAGATACATCAAACTAAATATCTTGAATTATTTAAGTTCATTATTTATATTTATATAATATTATAGATTAAAAAAACATATTTGCCTTTTTCCTACATTAATTCCCCCAATCACAACAGACAGATTAATAAGCAAAAAGCACATAATTGTGTGTAAAATGCCTTGTGTGACTCGGGAGACTTTGGAGGGAAACGAAGGTCTACGACATGATTACCTGTCATTGTTTTGATAGTAACTTGAAGAAAAATAGGGCGTCATGGGAACCTGTACTAGGATAGAGTGGGTAGAAGCCAATGAAAAACCTGGAGAAACTTCACGTGAGCTAGGTCTTGGTGTTTCTTGATGTTTCTGGGTGTCTTTGGTGATGTTCCTTTCCTCAAGGTAGAGAAGAGGGCACCTCATAAGAGGGACTGAGCTGCTCCGAAGAGAGATCAAACACTCCTTCCTGCGTTTTGTGACCTCCATCAGGGTAGAAGGGAAGAAGGTCAGAGGAGTCATGTTGCTTCAGCTGTTTTCTCAAATTCCTTCCACTTAATATATTCAATAGGCCAAGTCAGCATATTTGAAAGTAGTACATCCGGTGCCCAGGAAGCTTATTTTCAGAAAAGTTAAAGCAGTCTAAAGAGCTACAAATACGAATTACAGATTGAAAGATCAGGTTTTCTTTTTAACAATGGCTGCCTAAAAATAAATTAATCTTTTCAAAAATACACTTCATATACATCTATACATCCACAGAAAATTACATACTAAAAGTGTGTCTAATATTTTTAGATAAATTTCAGATATTGACAATGTTGTGTGGAAGTTTTATACACGGAGTCGTCATTTTTATTAATCTAATAAGAATCTATTAATTACCTCCAGATCTGATGTCTCCTTATACAATTCTGTTTACACGTGGTAGGCTGTTTGCTAAGTTGTTGTTGTTTTTTTTTTTTTTTTTTACCAATTTCTTTATCCCTCATTGTACTGATCTGATGATGTGTGGTTTGTTACTATATTAGAAAATTTAGAAACAGAAAAGAAGGCTAAGACAGATGGAGTAATATTTTTTCAAGATCGTCTAGCAAGAGACCAAGCTGGGAGTTGCGTTGTGTAATTTCACTCGAGTGTCAGTATATTTAGCTCTTCTTTTATTGGTTATAAAAGGACATTAATTGCTAAGATAATGCCTGTCAATATTATACGGTCCAAATCTCCAGAGTAAAAAATAATTCAAACTACAGCTTGTTCTGGTTCTTGTGCTAGATTTTTCAACCCAGATCACTTACATTTCACTTCCTAATTGTAACAAACAAATAAAATTAACACCAAGAGGACCTCACAGATTGAAGCCTTTGCCTTCCTGTACACCCATGACCATAATACCTCAGTCCTTTGAGTTTTTTACTTTTCTGCCTCTCAGCTTTTCATGAAGTAACAGCAGTCTGGGTTTTTTTTTTTTTTTTTTTTTTTTTTTTTTTTTTTTTTTTTTTTTTTTTTTTTTTTTTTTTTTTTTTTTTTTTTTTTTTTTTTTTTTTTTTTTTTTTTTTTTTTTTTTTTTTTTTTTTTTTTTTTTTTTTTTTTTTTTTTTTTTTTTTTTTTTTTTTTTTTTTTTTTTTTTTTTTTTTTGCCTTTCACTTCCTTGATTTAACAAATTCCTCAGACATTTCCTTAGTGAATTCTGATGAAAACCAAAATGATCCATCACAGTTGGCATAATGCAATTGGGAAAAATGACTTTTGAAGCCCAGTGTTGGAGGTGATATCCTGAGTAATACTTTAGAGAAGAGTTAACTTTTTTATGTTAGAGAAACAGGAAGTAAGCTACTGTCTTTTTTAAGCCATCATATACTTGGGTGTCACTGAAGCCAGCATTATACTGCATAGTAGCATTTGCAATTTTTTGCTTGAAAAATAAGTCATAATTGAACAAGCATGTCTTTTATCTAAAAGCAATTAAGCAGAATCAATTGGCTATGAATTATGAATCTATATTGAAGGAAATATGAAATGGCATTTCTTTTTTTAATAAAAATTAGTGAAGATTAACAGGCATTAAGAATTATCTATAATCAAAAACATCTATTATATGCTTGGACCAAAAAAAGAGGACTTGATATGGAACTAAAAAGAGGAAAAGTACATTATGGACAAAAGTACAATCTCAATTTGCTCAATGTTGTACTTTATTACTCAAACAATATGAAGCGTTGTAACTCTCTGAGGAGGTGCATACAAAATCCTAAGAAGACTAACCAGAAGTTATGTATTTCTACAAACCTATCATCCTTGAATTCTCTTTCTAATCTCTAGTTCATATACCAGAGTGATTCAGGCAGAACTATATCCTCTCACTGTATTGCTTTAAGTAGGCATGAACTATTTCAGCAGCCTGGACTTCTTTTAATGTTTTAACCAGGCTGGTTGGCTTCATGTCAAGCATATTTGACAAATTGTACAGCATTCGACACAGGCATTGCAGAAAAATAAAGGAACACAGAAAGTACATTTCTCAGTTCACATTTCAAATCACTTTCAAAGATCCTAGCTATTGATCTTAGAGATTGATGAAAATATCAGGCGTGGTAAGCACACAGGCCAAGACAACTGGACACGATGTGTTCTCCTATTCTTCAAAATGTTTCAGTTTGAGTAAAATTTTTGTTTAAAAAGTGATATATAGCAATTCTGATTACGTGGGTTTTGTTTTGATTTTTGTGATACTGGGGGTGGAGTCTGAGGCCTTCACACTCAGCCTACACCCCACCCAGCGCATTTCTATTTTTGACTTTCAGATGGTGTCTTGCCCGTTTGCGAATTGCCCAGCTAGACTCAAACTTGAGATCCTCCTGCCTCAGCCACACAGAGATCAGATCACGAGTTTATGCCACTGGATCTAGCTCAGGCTATTTTTGAAAGAGATAAATATGTTCACAATGCTTTCAATCGCTCAAGTAGAAGAAAAATAAGTTCTGGTGTTCAGTATTACCACTAAATTTAAAACAAATGAAAGAAAATACATAAGCAAAAAGAAGGAAAGGTTAGCATACATCTAAGCGAAGAAAAGCTAGTAGAGTTTTCAACATGATTTCCTAAAGATATTACAAAGTACCGATTTAGTCTTTTGAAAGTTGCCTTTAACAACTTCACGAGGGTTATGCTAATCTCACTGTCTGGCAGATGGAATGTTAATGATTTGGCAACTGGCACGCTTGTTACTTCATTGTGATTTGGAAAGATCCTCTGGAGAATAGCTGTCATTATACTCCTTAATGTTACATGATAACTCATAGACTTTGACACTGTTATTTAGCTGAAGCAGCAGGTTATTAGCCAAACTGCTGGAGTGTTTTTTGCATTCAGAGAATTCCAGAAAGCAAATTGATTAAGTAAATAAGCTGCAGTCTGAGGAGACACCCCCTCCTCTGCTGATGACAGTTGGCTCTTTGCTACAAAGTCAAGTGTGGGCTTTTTTTTGTTTGTTTTTGATCGAATTGTTCTGCTTCCGTAGATGTTCAAAATGAGCTGTATATTTACAAAAATGGTTGCTCAAAACCATGCTTTTTTAAGCTGTCTTCTGACAAAGCGTCAGTATCCAATGGGGTGACTATTCCTGAGAAGCAGCTGTCTCCAGCATCCAGCAACTCTAATCGGCTGGTATGTGTGACTCTGCTGGCTCCGTGTAACACCAGCACATTGTGATTGCTCAATAATTATTAAAATCAATTATGGGTACTGGGAATAACTCAATGAAGAGCACATGATTGGGACAGCTGATGATTCGAGGAGATATTTTAGGCAAATTCCAAATCATCACAATTTGCCATAAAAAGAAAAAGAGGAAGGCAAGAAAACTTGCAGATCAATGAAGAGAGGCGCGTGTGCTAGAAGCAGCTCCCACTCACTCGTGAGAGCTGGTTACTAAATTTTCAGGAACTTGGTGAGTCAGTTGATAAATACAGCAATTATTTAAAAAATAAATCACATTAGCTTAGAATTAAATAAATTACACATGCTCAAAAGTCATAACTTCCAAATTATTTTATTACATTTGACTTTTATTTATGCCTTTAGGCCTGCTTATATTTGGTATGTCAGTAAGGAAGAAATTTTGCTTAATGGTATTTAAATGAATATGCAGTTCTTGCCAGTGCTTGTGCTGAGTTCAGTGATACACTCATTGGTAGGTTGAAATTGGCTGTGGTGGGTGGTTGCCATCAAGGAAAGCAGCAAATACCAAAGTTTTGGATTCGAAAGCTTGAAATCGGTCGGGAGTTTTGTTGCAAATATTACAGATTTATCCCAGATCTCCTTTAAGCAAACATAGGCTTCTCACTTGGCAAATACCCAAAAACTCTTAAAGGTCACAAATGTTACAACAAACAATTGTATCACTGAATTTAATTCATAAATTATTACATAGAGAATTCAAATATTTGCGTGTTTATTTGAGTGCAAAGGATTTTCAACCAGCGAAGATTTTGTCCAATCAATATTGTAAAATAAAAACAAAAACTTTACTTCAAAAACAAATCAAACCAACTGTATTTTACAGATGGTAGTATTACCAGCAATGTGGTTTTAAGGACAAAATATGCATTGAAATACAGCAAGATAAATATAAATAGCTAAAATTGATAGCACAGAAGTAACATTTGGAATATTTCCCAAGCAGACAAAAATTCTTTAAATCTTACTACTAAGCTATGATTTTATATTTTTTTCTGTTTCCATCAAACCTAATTTT